>CAKAOI010048127.1:103919-230179 GCA_916701655.1 Sebastiscus albofasciatus
AAACGGTGATAATTCACAACATACGGGGATTATTAATGAAGTGGAGCGGGGTTGGATGGACAAACATGTAGTGGAGACAAATATGTCAATATTTACATGCAGTATACTGCAGTATATTACTCAAGTAAAAGTACTGTTATTTAGCCAAGTTTTGCTCAAATGGAAGTAAAAGTACTGCTGTGAAATGCATTTTGATAACAATAAGGAGGGGCTCTTTTGAAATGTACTCTGGCTAAAGTGACTTTTTTAATATTAAAAAGACAATAAAAAGAATTTAATTAAAATTGACTAATACATTTATTTAAAGACAATAAACAGTATGTGTAAACGGTACAAAGGTGCATTGTTTTGAGCCGTGTTTGGCAATATTGCTTCTACTGAATTCTCGCAGATGGATAAATCACAAAACACTTTTACACATCAATAAGAAGATATAACTGAGACTGACAATGAGAGTAAGTTTTGTAAATTGCCCTAATGAAACACCAAGTAGGTTGTGGATTAGACAACGGCCACAAATATCTCTTCTCCAGCAAAATAGTCATAAAAAGACGCTTTGTGTAACTTTCATCTGGTTTTGGAAACTCTAAAAAAGAAATATAAGAAACAAAAATGTAAATAAAAAAAACACAGCTATAGCCCAGGATAGAAACATAATAGCATATAATAAATATTGATGAAACTGTTGACAACACTCCTTTAACACGGTTCTCATTTGTAACATGATAAAATAAATGACACATATCATTAAATCATCGTGTCTCGATGTGTAAAAAACGAGGACAAATATGCAGCACAAAACAAAAGTTTTGGAAGACGAGAGAATCATCAAGTGTGGCGTTACGGCGAAGAAGTATTTTCATTTCGGCATTTTTGAGTCACACTGACAAGCAGGTTAGGTTAGGTTAGAGTTAGTCCTGGTGTTAGGTCCGTACCAGCCATATTTCCGACCGGGTGACGGGTCAATTCTTCTTCTCTTTGGATGTGAACTTGTGATTTTTAAGTTTTTCCTTTTCCATGCCAGCCCCACGGGCAAACCTTTCCACCCTGCTGATCACTGGCAAAGGCAGAGGTCTCTGTATGAGGGCTATTTCTGTCTGTGTGTTTGTGGTTGTTCCTTGTCACATGTCTGGTCCTCTGGCTTCACTTTGGTGTTCGGTGTTCCGCTGTCAACCAAACAGTAACAACAGGACAATGCAGGCCATATTCACTATTATCAAAGGCACTGTGGAAAGACAAAAAAAAAAAAAAAAAAGAAATGAGCAAATTTAAAAATCCTCAACCTCTAAAACACTACTGTGGGCCGACTGTCAAACTTCAGCACTTTTTGGATACTGAGCAAAATGCATCTGTGGCACAGAGAATCAAAAACTTTGCTAAGTTTACATATTTTATGATTAGATATTTCCTGCTTTTAAAATAACACTTTAGTTGATTTTATATTGTTTTTATTTATGAAAGTTATTGATGCATGTGAGAAGTTTGGTTTACTTTGTTGAATAGAAAAAGGTTTTAAAGATAATCAGTTTTACCCACTGTGAGCTATCAAAAACATGTACTATATGCCCCAAGAAGTAAGTCAGTCATTCATTGGATTATCTGAAACTTTAAAAGGATACCCAGCCTACTAATATGATGTATGTGTATGTGAGCATATATTTTTTTTATAAGGGACATAAGGAAACTAGCTTTTCCAACCTCTCATGACAGTCCGGACCGAGCGGATGAGGGTGAGGATCTGGGCTTTGACTCCTGGATCATCCCCAAAACCTCCAACTCCCTGGTCAACACCAAAGCCGACTGGAGACAGAGAGAGAAGAGGTCAAAAGGGAGGAGAAAAGGGGGTGGAAGTGGAAAGAAAGAGGGGGAGGACAACATATAGAAAGGAGAAAGCAATCAGGGGGGTAGCAAAGCAACTGGTTAGAGGAGAAAAGAAAACAACATGATAGCAAATCTGTTTGTATAGTACAGGGGTAAGCGACCTGCGGCTCCAGAGCCACATGCAGCTCTTTAGCCCCTCTCCAGTGGCTCCCTTTGGATTTTTAAAAATGGAAATGAATAACTGTTTATTGTTTACATTTTCATTTTTATTTATCATTCTTGTAGGTCTATGGTACGACAAGAGTACTAGGCCCACATTGAGGAAAAAAAAAGAAATCTGAGATTTCGAGAATAAAGTCATAATATAATGAGAAAAAAGTCAAAAGTTCATCAGAAAAAAAGTTGTAATATTATGAGAATAGTCATAATTATACAAGAATAAAGTCACAAGATTATAAGAAAAAAAGTTGTAATATTATGAGAATAAAGTCATAATACTACGAGAATAAAGTCACAAGTTTATGAGAAAAAAAAAGTTGTAATATTATGATAATAAAGTCATAAGTTTAAGAGAAAAAAAAGTCGTAGTATTATGAGAATAAAGTCAATATTATAAAGGAGTAATTGTACGAGTTATTTTCTTTTTTTCTTGTAAAGTTATGACTTCATTCTCGTAATATTACGACTTTTTTTCTCTTAAAATAATGACTTGATTCTGTAAATCTCAGATGTTTTTCCCCTCAATGTGGTCCTAATACTCCGTATTACATTGTCTCTTTGGCTCTCACTACATTACACTTATATATTTAGACTATAAACTGTTACCTTCATCACAATGATCAAATGTTTTGCATCTCCTGACAAATGTTTTTTTTGTTTTTTTTTGCCTAAAATGTCTCTTTTAATAGTAAAGGTTGCAGACCCCTGGTCTAGTAGCTCTAAAAATGGAAAAAGTATCTTATGCCATACTGAACATGTCTCTCTAATGAACCAACCTCAAATCTCTCCCTAAAAATCTCAGCATGAGTGTCTTCAGTGTAGTACAGACAGGCAGCTATCTAACAGTGTAGTGACGTTACACACCCAGCTATCTGCCTTTAGCAGGTTTATACAGCCTTATTTCAATCACGTTTATGATGCACGTTGTATAAAATGTGGTAGAATACTTACACTTGCTGAGAAATCTTTCCTCATGTAACACAGCGACTGCATTTATGCACAAAATAGCGGTCTGGATGAGAGAATACAGAGTAAACGCCATGCTGGCAACTTCTTCTTCTACTCCTCCTTCTTCTTCACCACTCCCAGAGATGCAGATGCCGTAAATAGGCAGCGGAGGTCGTGCAACAGAAGTAAAAGGACTGCTACGTGGTCTCGTGTAAGGGCTCTCATGAACTAAATAAGGGAACTTTTATTTCAATTTATTAATTTAAATGTAGCAAAAATAATATTAAAAATAAATGTAGCCATTCACGTTGAGTGACAGCCCCCTCATTTCATAATGAGGCAGAAATGCATACAGAAATGTATAAAGAATAATAATACTAATACAAAAATAAATACGTTTGGAGAAATAAATAAGGGGTGAAATGCAAAGGGAAAATTATGCATAAATAAATTAAGTAAATGCATAAATAAAGAAATAAATGCATACATTTAAAAATTAATATAAAATAAATAAAAAATAAGTGCAAAATAAATAAATAAAAATAAATGCAAAAATAAATGACTAAATAAAAATAAATACATTTAAAATTAATAAAAGTAAATAGATAAATAGATAAAAAGGAAAATTAGCCAGAAGAGTAAATCAATAAGGGAATTAATACAAAGATAAATAAATAAAGAAGAAAATTAAAACTGAAGTATCAATTTATGTCATATTTTATCAATTAATAAATTGCTACATTTATTTTTAATATTATTTTGCTACATTTAATGACATTTATTTATCCAGTCATTTATTTATTTTTTATTTTGGTAGTTTCCATTTTCCATAGCAAAAAGGAAAAATTGTACTCAATCAAAACACATTCTAAAGATTTATCACACATTTACAAAACATTTAAAAAATAAATAAATACAAAAATAAAAATAAAAATAAAACTAAACCATTATGCGGGACTCAGGTCTTTTTTTAAAATTATAAAAAAGGCACACATTTATTTAAATGTATGTTTTTTTCCATTTTTTCTTCTTGTGAACATTAACTTTTAAAGCCATAATACAAAAAATTAAATAAATAAAAACAAAATGTTGTGGTCATGTCTAAATATCTAATGTTTTCACAATATTTTGAAATTCATAGACCTATTTTCTTATCATGATCAACTGACCATTGCTGTGACATCTCTTTCCAATATTTCATTTGTATGAACTGTAGCCTATTTGTGTCTTTATTTTACCAATCCATGTGTTTTATATTATATTAATTTCTATTCTTAATTTGGGAGGTGTGATGACTTATTAGCATGAAACTAAAAATGATTCCATTACTACAAACAGCAAATAGGCCTAATGATGAAACCACATCCTGGTTATTGTATAGACTTTTAATTTACACATAAATAGTAGAGAAACTACAAGAACATATTTAAATACATCTGCATTAACAGTTTATAATGATAACGTTTCTCTTGGTAAATGACAACTTTATCCATTCATTCATTGCATTCTATAAACAAGGTGGGTGAGTTCTCATTTTTATTCTCTCGGACATGACTTTGACTGCAACATCATCATCATCATCATCAACAACATGTTGCTTTCTTTTTTCTTTTAACATTATAATAAATTATATTTTCACAATCAGGGTCTTAGGCCCTGGTACTCAAATAAATAAACAAACAAACACATATAGATAGACTGACTGTGAGGTTCAGTATTCCCACTATGACATTTTATACAGTCAGGTGGAATCATTTACAGGTAAGATATACAACACTGACAAACATCAGTCTTTTGCTCCTCGTGGCCCGGACTCTCATTTGGAGAGCAAACAAGTACACGTAATTGGCCTTTAAAATGTTGATTTACCATCCGACAACACCCCAAACACATTTAGCTGATGGCTAGCCTCTTGGTGGAGGTGAAACCTGTGGGTTGTGGTTAAAAAATATGGATGGAGGGCAAAAAGTATCTCCGGGGGGTGCCTTTGAGCAAATGATTCTCTAGCTGTTCGATATGCTTAGGAAATGAACAGTAGAAGACGGTTTCCTAACTATATACTGTGACACAGGATGTTGTTTTGAGGTAACTCTTCCTGTATAAATAAAAACATGTATAATCAGTGCAGCATCATCTGCATAATACTGTATTATTTTTTTTTGTACACTCAGAAATCACTCCCAAATACTAAAACTATGGGTACAAACTGTTCTGCCAGTGTACAGTTAGCTTAAAGCGTGAACACTTTTTGTGATACCACCCTGTATTAATACTGGTCTCATTGCATCTTTAGGTTTAAAACCCAAAACACCAATACTTCAGTTTGTTCTTCATCTGGCATATTCAAGTTAGGGAAATCTAACAGACTAAACATGTGTGGGTTTATCAAGTCACCACCAACATCTGACCTTTTTCAGTGATGACCATGTTGATAATCAATGGTAACGGTGATTTGGTCAATAAACACAACTGGACATGATGAGGAGAATCCCTTTGGGATCAAATGTTGCCAGTACATAAAGGTTGGTATGTTTGTTCCTCTTTAGGGTCCCCATTTGGTGACACCACAGCAACAACAATTATAACAACAGCAACAGTCTTAGTGTGAAGTTCGTCCTCATCCACAGTCTGGTGTATGTACAGTTGGGCCAGCAGCAGTCAATGACACCCAGTCTTACTGTATCTATGACTCCTCTCTCCTCTTCATCCTTTAAAAGCTCGAAAAAGTTCAGAGTTGTCTGACAAAGTTTTCTACCTCCCTGGTGGTCTTCAACAGCCCTAAAATTCACAAAAGATGAGAAAGGTTGCGGTTGCTTTGGTCCGTCCGGGTTGGGTAAAGCTATGAGTCTGACTGCCAGCGCAGCAATAAGGAAAGAGCAGGAGTCGTTCGGTTTCCCCCCTGTTGTCGTCAGTTTGTGCCCATTTCAGTTCAGTCAGTTTTGGGAAATAAACTGACTAACGCAGGGAAAAGGAAACAGCGTGCTACCCCACTGCAGTACAAACTGGTCCAAATGGGTTTTTACCAGACAGAGTTTAAGTGCAGGGCTATTAACAGAGGCAGAAAAAAAACACTGTCCAAGGAAAACTTAAGAAATGTATTTTTATATATATATGTATATATATAGTGTCATATTCCTTTTTGTTTGTGTCTCTTTCCTATATTTCTCTGCCAGTCTTCGTGTTTGTTTCTTCTTCTTCTTGGGACATTCACAGAAATCCAGGTAGCTTCTTCCTCTCACATGGGACTTTATTGACTCGGCCTGTGACAATAAACAAACCAACATTAGTGTCATGTCCTGGTTTAGCGTTTTTCAAAGACTATTGGACTTAATAGTCTGTTACAGTGGGTCCAGACGCCAGTGTTAAGGGTAACCTAGTGAAAGCTACTGTGAAATAACATGCTTTACACTGTAGCTATCAGATGGCTGAAGTTTGCTGGACCAGGAAAATGAATTGTCAATCAAGTTAAAGGGACTTTATGTAAGTTTTTACATGTATAAAATCACCAAAAATCATTTTTATTGAAAATGTGTGAACCGGTTGTAACCTAACTTAAAAAATTGAGACCTTCTGCAACTTTTTGGGTTTCCTCTATCAGCCTGTAGACTGCTTTTAATGTGAAGAATGCGGGATGTTTTCTCCGGGAAAATCCAACGGATGTGACGCTCTACTTTCTTCAACTCTGCTTTCAGGGATTAAAATGTGCAACGATAGCCAACGTTCGGTTAGAAATGGAGTCCGCTAACGCCAACAAACGACCAGCGACCTGAGACCAACGACTCAGACTTCGACACAAACTCCACGCAAGTACAAAAAAAAAAACAAAGTTATGTCTAGTGAAGCAAAACAAGAATGTGACCGACGTTGGGGGGAAAACTAGGATCAACATCTGCCGAGCCTTCGATTCACGGAGGGACCTTCGTTTGGTTTTGGGTATCGAAACGGACCCAAAGCTGGCAAAATTCCTATTGGACACGTATGCTAACATTACTGCCAAGCATGTGGACTATATAATGATATTGTGATTTTAGCAGTCAATCACTCTCAGTCTAATGTGTGTGTCGCCTCACTGTTTTGACCGATGTTCGCTCGCGTTTACGTAGTGCGAGCACAAGCGTGAGCAACAGGACGCCGACTGTCGTAAATTGTCGTTAACAAGCCATTTCTGATTCTTACATCTAGCCCCTTTAAACCAAAAAGTAACTGAATTTCACCATTTGCCATTAAATCACCACCTTACGGCAAAGAAAACCAGTTTAATTTGCAGAAAGTGCATGTTCCAACCTAATCCAGGCTTAATGTTGTCTAGCTTCCAAAAAAAAACCTATTAGAACTATTTCATTGGCAATTAAACTTTGCTGAACTTCCTCTAGCTGCTTTGTGTTACAAATAATTAAATGTGTATATCCTCATCTGACATCTACCATGTTGAAATCTTTTCTATTAATAAACTGCATTATCAAATTAATTAAAAAAAAAAACAGTCACCTTTTAGCTATTTGTTGAGATGGGAGCTGATCTTTTCTTTTCTGATGATGTTTGCGTAGGGAATCTGAAAGACACAAAAAGAGACAAATGGTAAATTAATCCTGAACAGACACGTTTTGGACACATACTGTATACACACATATTAAAGTTTTCTTTATATGTATACTGTACAGTACAGTATATAGTCTTGATACAGCCTTGTAAACTGTAAGATTAAACATCCCCCCACTCATTGGTCGCCACAGCCAAACACTATAAGCATTTGACTTACATGACTTATATTAACTTCCATGCAAAATGGCTTTTTAGTTTTAAAATAATGCATTATGTGAGGCTTAATAACACTATTTTGTCTAAATTATTTTATGATAAGAAACATGTTACTGTGAATAATATCAAGATTTCAGCACGCTGATACTTTAAGAAAGGGAAATACAAAATTCTGGGCGAGACGTGTAAAGTTTAGGCGTGATATTCAATCAAAATTCTAAAACATGTTGCAGCAACATAAATCTGAAATTTTGTAGGAGTTCATTTGAATGTCTGAGTGAAATGAATGTGTCATTACTCTCAGACAGATCCATCTGCTGGTTCCAGACACATTAGTCAATTTTGAATGTTTTTTCTTTTTTTTTTTTGCTTGCGTGCGTGTGCACTTCAGTGTGCGCGTGCACGTTTATAAATGAGCTTGAATGCCTGTTCGGTCGCCTGCCTTTGCGGTTGCATGACTGCAGTGTCGTGCTCTGTTGTGTGCGTGCGGGGGTTTGCGAGCATGTGCAGTTGTTGCATGTGTCAGAACGCAAAAGACAAACACCGTCTGTCAGCCTGTCTGCCAGCTGCTCCGGTGATTGATGTGGACGGAAACACTCAGACGGCTGCAGAGGAACTTCTCACCCATGAAAGACAAACTAGATGATTGGCTCCGTCTTTTTGACGGACAAATAAGCAATAGGAGAAGTGTCCACTTGAGTCCTATCGATGGCTTTATCTAGTCTAAATTTAATCTAGCTTTAAGACGCGGTTTAGGATTTCATATTTATTACAGTATACCGTAGTTGTGGTGTTAATTGGGTTGTTATTGTCACATTGCATCTTGCATTTTCCTCTTTTCCTGTTCAAATTGTGTAACTATATTTTACTGCAAAGTGTTTCATAATTAGTCTTAATTATATTCCTTCTGAAAACCATTACCCGAGATTGTTTTTCAAAGCGAACAGTGAAGCTTTTTTTTAAATTCACGCATCTATAAAAGGGTGCTTTATTTGTCTTTTAAAGGCGTAGCAGTGTTGAGCACTGATTGTGTCATTAGGAATCTCACCATCTGTAACTGTTGGACCATCTCTTCTCTGTAGGTGAGCTCTCGTTTCATCTGGTCTTGGAAATTATCTGAAAATTAGCGTGAGAATCTATGATTAGCCTGAGTAGTAGTAGTAGTGCAATTTGAGTAGCTGATCAAGTACAGTTATTATAATACAGCTGGTGAAGGGAAAAAAGGGGAAAAGGTACAGACAGGTACAGAGGAGAAAATGGAAAAAGAACTTCAGAAAGACAGAAGAGGAGAAGTTGCCCTTCAGAGTATGAAAAAGGAAAAAGGGAGGCGAGTTAAAAAAAAAAAAAGTGACTTACGAAAGACAGGAAATGGCGAGGTGCCCTTCAGAGCGTGAAACTCTTGTTCCAGTCTCCTCCTGAAGTCGATCTGCTCCAGCAGAACCTTCTGGAGCTCCTCTGCAGGAGCAGGAAGGAGGAGAAATTAAAAAATATGAGGGGAGAAAGAGAACATCGTTAGAAATAAAATATATCTTTATTATCGTATTTTATTCTCAATTCATCTGAGAGGAGTGTGACTCAAATGAACAACCTTTACCTTTCTCCATGTTCTCGACGTCCTTCTTTAGTGGCGCGGGAGAGGCAGCACCTTGGCTTTGATCACCTGAAAACATAAAGCGACATAATTTCAGATTTTTGTCCCACACATGTCATTCTTAATATCAGACAGAAGTTACAGTATATCAGCTACTTTTGGCATCGAGAGTAGGACCGATTCCCCGTCAGCTCTTGTCTGATTGTATCTTTATTTTTGCATTACTTATTGCATCTTTAGTATGAGCACTGTAATTCACTCTTCGGCCTCTAGGTGTCAGTATAAGTTTGTTTGTAGCAACAATGTGACGGCACTGGTAGATGGAGACCTTTACTGCACTCACTCCCTCTCTGACATCAGTCTCTTCTTGATGTCAGATCATATTGCTTTCTATTAAGAAAACAAAAGAACACTACTTGCGCTCAGAAATTAGAGTAAATCGATTTTGCAGCTCGTAAAACTGAACACTAAACGTTTAAAAGGCCATTCCACCAATTTTGCTAAAAAAAATAAAATAGCAAGCTTGCAGGTTGCTCTCAAACTGTTGCATTATAATGTCAGCAAGGTGATTTTTTTTGGGCAGGTGAATTGCTTTGACCATTATCAGATGGCTATGAAAGCTGCATGATGATAGAGCAACCGTAAATGAATGTAAAACAGCATTATTATGCAGCATTTCATATTATGTTTATTATGTCTGTGTAAGCTTTGTTACTGCTGGAGGCAATCTACTTGTTGCTTTAACACTTCACCATCTTCCATTCTTTTTTTTTTTTACTAACATCTTCATCACATGCTGTTTTCAAATTTACCACTTTGAAAGTTTCTATATTGTTCTCTCTGTGTGTGTGTGTGTGTGTGTGTGTGTGTGTGTGTGTGTGTGTGTAAATGTGTGTAAATGTGTGTGTCTGCGCTAACGTCTGAATTGTGACAATGAGGCATCGTGCGCCTTAAATGAAGCGATCCAGCAAACTCGATATGTATATTCTCCTCCAGTCATTTCATATCCCGGCTCCTTAAGCCTCCCCATGCTTCTCTCTCTCTCATTTAGAGCAGAGAGAGCAGCTCTCTCCTCTCCTCTTCCTCTCTCCTTTTCCTTCTCCTCTCTCTGTCTCATTTGACAAGCAAATTTGCAGACAGTGCCCGAGGATAACAACCTCGTTTGACAGTCAATTAACCGTGAATAGTCAAAGCCAAGGCGGTTTGCATTACATAAATGGAAAATTAGATTATTTTTTCTCCCTAGAAACAGAGGGAGAGTTTAAAGACAGTGGAGAGGGGGGGTTAGGGAGGGGGGGACTCGGAGGAATCAGGCCTTCTAATCACGTAGAGCTTCCCACCGCCCAGGGAGACGTTTGGCAATCAGGGGAAAGGTGGTCTCATTTAATTTGTTTCGTGTAATTTTTCGAAATACATTATACATTATGCGCAGGGATCATTACGGTGTGTGTGTGTAGAGGTTGAGGGAGTGTGTGTGTGTGGGGGGGCAGATATAAATGTTGGCACAGATGTCATAAAGCACTTTTAATGTCTTCCTGACAGATATAAAAAGGCAATAAGCTGTGATCTTTTTCAAACGGGAAAGGGTTTTTTTTTTTTTTTTGCGCTGAGGAGGGGGAAAAAAAAGGCAATTATGTCGGCGGCGATATGGGTCTAGGATGGAGATTGCCAGCGCGGCTGCTTATCTCTGAGCTGATGTTTTCTTGTTGAACTATAACGGCCCCCCTAAGAGTAACAGCCCCGGCGACAGCGGCCCGCTAAAGAGAGCAGCTGTGGCAGAAGCGGCAGGCAGAAGCGGGCTTTTTACCACCGCTGTTTCATCTCTGTGTATTTATATGAATCCCTTAACTCACGTCTGAGAGGAGGAAGAGGAAGAGGAAGAGGAGGAGGAGGTGGATGAAGCTGGAGATTGAGGAGCTTTTCTCTGCACTTGCTTTAAGTATTTTGAGTCTCTTTTGTGTAATAAGAAGAAATGTAACTTATGGATATAAAGTTTTTTTTTAATCTGAATTGTTTGTTTTTTTGTATGAATATTTTTACATGGTGCATCATCCACACTAGTGTGTGTGCTGAATTACAACAGGTACTGCTGCTTATGATGCCATTATATAATACACATTTTCTAAAACAATTTTTGATTTACCTTCAATCGTACTCCTGGCTCTGTAGTTGTAATTTGCAACTTCCATTAAACTTCCAAATATTAATTGTGTTTTTTTTAATTTTATTTTATTTCCCCATGTAAATGTTTCATCATGATTAAATCTGAAGTTTTATGAAGACCTCAGATTTGCTCTTCCATGTGAGATTGAAATTACACTAGAGTACAGCCAAATGCATAAATTAAATTAACCTTGCTGTCCTAATAATTCTACTTTTGGGAGTACCCAAAACACGTAATTTTAAAAATGTTCTGTATTTTCTTCATTGATTAAGTTGGTGTTTTACCATCTACAGAAAAAAAAAAAAAGAAAAAAGAAAAATTTGTACCTGAGCTTTCCCTCCAGTAGTCGGGCGCTGACGTCTCACTCTCCGGCACAAAGAAACTATTCTGCTCTTTGTTTTCGTCTGAGAGCAAATGAGACCGAGAAAGAGGGACAGACAGGAAGAGAGAGTTTCAGTAAGGCCCATTGGTTGAGCTGGTTATCCGGACACATGGAGATAACTAAGTGTGCGCATGGTGTGAGTCCTTTGTGTGTACTATGTGGGCCGTGTGAGCACACCACCACAAAACACACACACACACACACACACACACACACACACACACACACACACACACACACACACACACACAAGGCATTTTGTTCAGCGAAAGGGTCAGAGTGGGAGATGAGAGGAGCAAATGAAACGTCACAGGAATATGAGCCTCGCGGGGACACAGAGGCACTATAAAACCACTCACTCAGACACTAAATGAAACAAAGACGCTATAATACAACCGACTCAGACGTCTGATAGTGTGTAACAGTTTGCTGAAATAGATTGTGTGATGCTATTTGATGAAACAGTGTAAAAAGCTGTGCAAACATTTGATGAAACCAACACATTGTAAAAACAACTGTAGGGTGAAAGATGTCGTGAGCACCCCCATGCAAACAGCAGAGCATGCAAAGTGTTTTTTTTTTGTAGATTATACAGTATATATATGAAAGAGAAACTGTACTTTTGGTTCTGCAAATGTTAAATAGTGTATTTTAAGTTTTAAGAGAACAGCATTTTTACAGTTTAAAAAAGTGAGTTGCCTAAAACTGATTTTATTTGACTTTTAATGCCAGCAACAGTATCATGTAAAACTATTTCTGAGTTTATCTTTATCTAATGCTTAATCTGAACAGAAAAAAGGTTTTAAAACAAAAGATTAAAATGTCTGTGCTCACCAGAAATGCTGGAGTTGTCTTTGGTTGCGTACACAGGTAGTCCTTCGTCTCTGTTTTTGTGAACCTGAAAAACAAAATATAATATCGCTTAGAATTTCCTGTAATATGCATCATATAGTTCAATTACAACAGAGCACAGCATAATGGCTTTGTAATTCTGATTCTAATTGTTTCTATCTACATGGTTTTTATTTTTTATTCTAAGTACCTGCTATAATTTCTTTTATTAATCTGGATTTTTTTTTTGTGTAAAATGTAACTCATTACTTGAGCAAATGTAATGTCCCTGGTTGGCGCTCTGCTTTTTATCAGTCAATGGTAGCATTCATTCGTAATGATCCAATTTGGAGTACATGGTTAAACCCTTTTTTTTCCCCCTCTCCCTCTCTGAAATCAGTCAGGTGTATTTGCAGTATGTTACTCAATGGATGATTTAACTCTGATCTGGTTTAAAATGCTCCTCATAACTCTACCTCCCCCCCTCCTCCTCCTCTTCTCTCTCTCTCTCTCTCTCAGAGGCCTGGTTAATGTGGGAGTCGACAGGTTAAAGATTAGAGTTGCCCTAACAGGCTGGGGTGACAGAGGGAGAACAAACACACCGTGGCCATTAAACAATCCACATCTGGGCCTATTAGCCAGGATCAGAGTGGGGTGACTGTTTCAATTTCTACAGGGAGAAACCAGCCTATCAATCTGCTTATGCAGATCACATCACTGCCTGACTGCAGCACCATTTAAATAATAATTAGCTAAAGTGGCCTGGGGGGATATTTACGTTTTTGTAAGCTGGGTCTTCTCGGTGAGGCGGGGTGGAGCTGGAGAGAGGCGGGCTGGCAGTAGGAGAGACAGGCGGGCTGGGGGACTCCTGCTGGATGGGGTCCGAGGAGGAGGGAGGGGAGGTGCTGGTGTACACGGCGCCACTCCCTCTCTCCTTCCCCCGCTCCTCTCTGTGACTGTCGCTCAACGCAGGGAGGTACAGGTTGGTTTGAGTCTGTGGCGGCCTGTTTGTGAAGCTCCCCTCCTCGTCCTCGTCCTCCTGTTTCGACGACTCCACGTCCACCTCCCCCTCCTCCTCGCTCTCCACTCCCTCCACCTCTCCGTCACCTCCGCTGTCGCTTCCGTAACTACAGCTGCTGCTGGGTGACAGCCGCTGGTGGCGGTCCGACCTGGTGACCACAACCCCAAAGTCCTCATCTGTCGCCCCGGCGACTCCTCCTCCGCCGTTGCTGTGGAGCTTGGCGATGCTCTCGGCATCCTTAATGACGGGTCGGAAGGCCGAGCCGTAGCTCGGCTTCCTGGCTTGCAGGGTCGGGGGGTCCAGGAGTTTGAGCCAGCCCTCTGACGTCACGGGGCGAAGGTCAGGGGTCACTGTCGTGCACTCTGGGTCAAACAGCCCGGATCTGGGTGTGGTAGTCCCGCTTCCGGGGGCCATGGTTGCGCTGACACTATTTCCGTTGCCGGCAACAGCTCCGGGCTCGCCGGGGTCTGAGAGATCCAAAAAGGCCTGCCTGAGAGAGGGGTTGTCTGCCAGGGAGGAGAGAGTGCTGGGCTGAGGCTGGAGGTAGGTGGGGACGGGGATTCCTCCTGCCGCTCTCGGTGGCCAAAACATGCAGAAAGGAGGATAAAAAGTGTCTTTGCGTCCAGGCCATAAAAGGCCAGACAACCCTGCTCCTTTCTGCGCACCTGAAACATCACCGTCATCTTTTTTCTGCTGGCAGAGGCCGAATGTCGGGAAGGGGTAAGGCGAGGGGAAGAGCGACGTGGGAGGGAACTTCTGCAGCATGCCGAAGCCTTTGCTCGGGACAGGGATGACAGGGTAGCTACGCGGTGCCTTACGGGGAGACAGACTGCCTCCATCCAGATCATCGTCATCTTCAAAGCGGGCTCTTTTCTGAGCACCTAGGTCCGGCCCCATCATGTGAGGCACTACCGAACCTTGGAGACTCTTCATGTGACCCATGGAGGGGCAATGGGATGAGGAGGGCAGCGCTCTCTTCCGGCTGCCTCCGTTGAACATAGCTTTGACGTCTTCCCATGCGAAGGCTAACTCATCGGGTGGGTGTTTGTCAGAGAGTTTGAGGTGTCGTCGCCAGGAGTTAAAGTTGGCAGCGTCGGGCTGGGTGTACTTGGCGTCTGGTGTGCGGTGGGAATGGAAAATGAACTTATTTGGGGAGAAGTACATGTTGCACAAAGAGCACTTGATGCATTTGGCCCTGGAGCTGTTGTAGCGTGCCGGGATGAAGTTACCACGGCAACCCCAGGCGCACTCGTGTGTCACATCGAAGGCAAAGTTGTCGGGCAGCTTCGGCGGAGCGTTCTCTCCCAGGAAGGACTTGCAGAGGCGCTCGGCTTCACGCTTGGTGATCATGCCACAGCGGCGTGACGAGATGGGCATGGCGCCGGCCCGGCGAAGAATCTCCAGCTGAACCGGGGTGCACTGGACACAAGTGATGCCCAGCGCCACGCGGCGATTATGAATCTCATTGTAACTGTAGTTCTTGAGGAGTGTGTTGGAAATCTGCGCCAGGCAAAGTCTCTCGTTGTGATCAATGACCAGCGACACAATGGGAACGCCGTATAGGATGACCTGGCCGACCTGGTTTGGCTTGAGGGGCGAGGAGGAAGAGGACGGAGAGGGGGAGGATAAGGAAGAGGATGAGGAGTGGTGATGGGCGGGCCTGGGTGGTGTCAGGGGTTCCTGCTGGTAGGGGCCTGATGAGCTCGTCATTATGATGTCATTAGTGCTCGAAAGATGGGTCTTGTCCATACTTGGAGGAAAACTGTAGAACGACCTGCATGAAAAAGAGAAAGAAAAAAAGATCCACATGTTGATTTTTTTTCACCATAAAAATCCTCTTGATAAAGTTCACACACACGCACACACACACTCGTCCTGTCTCTCTGTATTATACATAATATGAAACAGCTAGATAATTACTTATAATATACAATAATTTTACCATGTAGTTGTGCACAGAAATATGTCAATGTGTGGAATATGTAAAATAAAAAAAAAATACTGAATATTATTTTAAATGAAATGCATTTAAATTAAATGTATTTGTTACTCAATTTATAGGCAAATACCTAATTTATTTTTTTATTTAATCTAATTATTCTTTTAAGGAACTGGCTAAATTGGAAATACTTCACTAACATCCCTATAAAATAAAAAAAAAATAAAAATGTTTTGCCATCTGAACTACTCATACACAGTATGAATACAGAAAACGTATAAACTGAATTTAGATACTGAATTAATATTTCTCTGTGAAGTACAAATATTTTCATGTAGTTCCTCTTCATTTAAAAAAAAAAAAAAAAAACAACAACTCAGGAACATCAGTAAATTAATTTATTTTTCCAAAAATAATATAGCCTCCGTAGTATTTTACAGATCTCTATTCATGGCTCTAAAGTAATGAGTGTGTTTGTCTGCGTGTGAACAAACTATGAAAGGATAACACACTCTTAACATAATGGTTACAATGAAAATGCATTATCCATATTTCCACCCAAGCGTATAGGCACAAATTAATGCCTAAACTTTGTGTTTTGAAATATTAAAATATCTTTTATACCTAGAAAACGGTTTAACCTAAATAGTTCATCCTTGACCACCAGTGTTAGATAAAAGGAAACACACACAGGTGGAAATGTTTTGCCTACAGTTCTGTTAAACTATTATGTCAACCTCATTTTCCTATAAGAAAGTCGGCTGTGGAAAGTTGGTGGTGTCACATTCAGGTATGTCACACTGTCTAGACTAAATGTTGCATCCCTGAACCTTTTTTAAAGTCTTTCTATTTATTTAGATTTATTTTAAAAAGCATTATCATGTAAATGGCAACAAGGAAATTTACTGTGAAGAGAAAGTATGTATAACTGGAAATGTTCATGTGCCGGGTTGACATCAAAATGAATTGTGCCATTGTTTAAACAAATATTTTTAATGTAATACAAAGCACAATTTTTTAACTTCATATTAAATGTCTGTTTAGTGGTGAATAAGTTATATTACTTGGGTTTCATTTCATAAAGATGGAAACTCCTGAATTTCTTTTTGAAATTGTCATCTTACCTAAAACACACTGATATTAAACTATTTCTGTGCATCACATTTGGGATATTTTTTTAAGAGCAAAAAACACATAAACTGCAGAAAGTAAACAGAGAAATGGGTTTCCATTTTTTCCCAATAATTTCAGGAACTGTTTCTTTGAACAAATACATTGCTAAAACATTCAAGACCAATTATTTGCACAAATTGCATTCAAGATAACATTACTATAATTAAAACCACACAATACTGAAACATAGGTGTTTAAATTAAACAATTTGAATTGGGACAAATTATTACAGCGGATTATCGTCTGGGCCGAACAACAAGAGAAGAGTAACGCAAGGGTTAATAAACCAATTAAGCAATTATTACCAACTCAAGAGTTCAGTTTAGCTTCAAATTACACAATATATTTCAATATTTACATTAGTATAATTTCAGTTCAGCCCAAATTTAATTTCTAGCAAACTAACAGGCCTTTATTAACGCTTGGAAGTTAGTCAGGCATCATGTTTATCCATGACACAATATAAAAAGCTGAGGTTTGTAAAAAAAAAAAAAAATGCGATGGTAATAATATTCATATAATAATAACCTAATAATAATAATAGCCTAATAATAATAATAATAAAAATAAGAATAATAGCAGCCTAATTTATTTATTGACGGACTGCACACACTATGTTCACTCATTCACTCTGTATCTTTTATATCTCTATTATTGTTTTTATAATTTTTGTATACCTTTACCTCTCCTGTGTTTCACTCTGTTTGCTGATGTTGCTGAACTGCACTGAACTGAACCAATATGCCACTGGCCCACAGTAATGTTAATGCAACGGAATGTGAAAAATCGACACACATCTTCAATCAATTTCTTCTTTAAATCATTTTTAAAGCCTGTTTTCCCACACAGTCCCACACATGTTTTCCTTTAGTATGCAGCATGCAACATTTTTAGCCAACTTTACAGGAACAATAATGTGTCGCGGTCCTTACCTCTGACTCCCGAGAATAGACTGCCGAGAAAACGATCAGAAAATATCCCCCAGTCACGAGAGGAATCGATGTATCCTGCACATCTGTAAAGAACTCATGTTTAGAATAAACAGAATATGGAACACTGAGTTGTATCCGTGGAAACGCTGGATGGAAGCGGTGCCGGCTTTCGTCTCCAACTGTCGGAGAGTGTGCTGCTCTGCTCTGTGAGATGTGAGTAAACTGCGGCGCTCGCACCGGCTTTATTCGCTTTTCAAGAGACACCACGCGCCGTCCTAATCTCTCTCTCTCTCTCTCTCTCTCTCTCTCTCTCTCTCTCTAGCTCACTCTCTCGACCACGCACCTGCCTCGTGTTTGATTGGCGTGTAGCGCGAGCTCAGCCCACCTATCCAGGACACACACACACACACATTGGCTACACTTTGACACACACACTTTATTCCTCCTCCTCTTCCTCTCCTTGTGCGTCCCCGTCCAGCAGCCAAAAATTACGTGTGGTCTCTGCTAAAGTGCCACTCAAATGCTGGAAAAGTCAAACTAAACTATAGACTCACTTTCGCGCGTGCAGGAGATGATGACACCCCCCCCGCCCCCCCCCCAAAAAAAAATCCCAGAGGATGAAACTCTAAATAGTCTCCTGCACTATCATGAATCCAGCATACTAATTTACGCACTATATTAGTGACTTAATGAATATTAATTTTAAATTAATTGACACAAAGCCTCTACAACCAGTCATAACTACAGAACAAGCCATCAGATGGGAGTCTGCTGGTGGACTGTGCATGCTTGAGGGAAACCCTAGTGTAAACCCTAGAATAAACCCTAGTGTAAACCCTAGAATAAACCCTAGAATAAACCCTGGAATACACCCTAGAATAAACCACTAGAATAAACCCTAGAATAAATCCCAGAATAAACTCTAGAATAAACCCCAGAATAAACCCCAGAATAAACCTTAGAATAAACCCTAGAATAAACCTTAAAATAAACCCCGGAATAAACCCCAGAATAAACCCCAGAATAAACCCTAGAATAAACCCTAGAATAAACCCCGGAATAAACCCTGGAATAAACCCCGGAATAAACCCTGGAATAAACCCCGGAATAAACCCTGGAGTAAACCCTAGAATAAACAAGTAAGTAAGGAGTGTGACTTTACCCCTGAGATGCAAATTAATTACCAACAAACTGCTGACATGCACCAGCAGAAGAGCTTGGCTTGGCATCGTGGCTTTTAAACACAGACACAGTGTGGAGCAAAAACATTAACCTGATCGTATAGGGGCCCAAGAAAGTAAAAAAAAAAATAAAGGCTGAGACAGCAGACAGACAGGCAGGCGGATCAGAATCATGTCTGTCAGTATACAGCTGATTCTCAAGGCTTTTTTTGAAATAGGACTCTCCATGCATGTGCAGGTTGTTCCCAGGAGATAAAAAAGCAGCAGGAAGCGGCCTATATCATCTGTTGTAATTGAGGGTCAGAGGAGCTCCCAGCTAAGCGCCCAGTGTGCAACAATTTATCTGAAGAAGGCCCTTAAAAATTGCAGTGTAAGATTTCATTTAATATTCCCTCATGAGTGTAGGGCTGTGCTTTGGCAAGAATCTGGCGATACGATACGTATCATGATACAGGGGTTAGGATATAATATATTGCGATATTGTAAGTAAGGCGATATATTGCAATTTTTTTAAATTTAATTTTAGGAAAATTGTCCTATAAAAAACACACCGCCATATGCATAAAATCAGAAAAACTTTTTTTATACAATCAGAACAGTGGGATCTGCATTTGCATTTATAACAGTCCCTGTAACATCATACTTTGAGAGGGCACATACACTGAGAGGGCGCATCTCTTTGCAAATTAAATAAAGTATTGACTGAATTAATCTTTTGCATGTAAACTATTAAATAAAAATGTGTTTTTGAGAATCGATACAGTATCGCAAAACATAATATCCCGATATTTGATTTTTTTCTCGATATTTTCTTACACCCCTTACTCATGAGGGCCCAGGACTTCCTAGCTACACCCCTGCTCCAACGCTTGCATGCTGCTCCTGTTGCTGCTCAATTACTTCTTCCACTAAAAATATGCAGGCAAATTACAGATATGAAGGCGCAGACCTAAATGTGAAGTCTGTAACCCAGATATCAAGCTGCCTCGTGTAGTCATCATCAGGAAACGTCTGAGAGGATGCAAGACAGGATCTCATTTAACTCTGCAATGGGGGATGCAAGAGGGAGTGTTGTCCCAAATACTGACCGTCCTCGTTAATTAAAGCAACTTAATGAAGTTGTTTTTCAGGACAAATTCTTTTTGTGGCCTGTGTTTCATGTCTGGGAAGTATAAAAAGAACTTTATGCCTGCAATGGCTGATCAAATGGGATGCCATGCAGTTTCACAAATGCAAGCATGTCAAACGTAACACAGGTAGTCCATCTTGTTGCTAAATAATAATTAATGTGCTGCTAAGGAGATGTAAATCCAGAGTGCAGATGGTAATTTTGAATGGGTTATGTATGGTTAATTGTGATGTGTTTTGTTTTTTGTCTGATGGGTCTTACTTGTCTGTTTGTCTATGGTAACAGTATGTCTATTGTATGTGTAAGTTTTCTCAAACTGAGCTGCCTATGGATGCAAAATGAATTTCAGTGCAAACTGACAATAAAGTTGCATCGTATCGTATTTGTGCTGCAACCTATACAGTTTAAAATGAACTATATAAAGAGGAGAATTGTTGGTATAGGGACCATTGGTACAAACAGACACTTCTCATGACCTGTAGGGAAGGTTTGAGGTTAGAATAACTTTGCATGATTGGTTATTGAGGCATAAAGGACCTGTATGCATTCAGATTAAAGGTGAAATAGATATTTACCATGGGGGCCAAGACAAGACAAGCAGGAATGCAATGAAGCAGCTGCTATAAGTTTTATTTCAGTAGCACATCAGTCTGTAAGCTCTACATAAAAAATAATACGGATTCCGTCAGTCAAAGCTGCCTTGTTACCATTATGTGCCATTTTTTTTTTTTTTTTTTTACACTTTTGTGAGTAATTTGACTTTAATGTAAGTGTTCCGCAGTCATTTTAACCCGAACCTCGATCTTTTCCTAAACCTAACCAAATTGTTTCCTGTAAATAAGGAAGTTTATTTTGAAAAGACTGTATGCATGTAATTATTAACACATGTTGCTGGACATTTGTCTTTAATGTAAGTGTGTCAGAACCTCCTTTCCTAAATATTTGTTCTAAAGTATTTATAAAAAGTGAAACTCACAAAAACACTGCAATTTAAGAAAAAAAACATTTGATCCAACTTTGTTTCTTTTTTTTTATTGTTTTAAAAAACGTGTCTAATGGATTCTCAATCTGGTTAAAAGGCTGTTGGATTATTGAGACTGGCTGTAATTTATTCCCACCCAATCTTTTCTCAATAGCATCTTGATAAACATGACAGGGTCACTCTTAAATCTGTGCGTGTGTGTGTGTGTGTGTGTGTGTGTGTGTGTGCGTAAAAGCGCCACAGCAGAGAGCGCGAGCCCCATCTGCTCCTTTTCAAACCAATTTAGGTTGTCACCGCGCGTGCTTTTGTCTCGCGGACGGACGCCACGGGAACACTATATAGCTGCGATGGGACACGAGGGGGTGGGAGGGGGTGGGGGCCGCGGGCGCGAGCCACGCACCGATTGAAGCGAGTGACGTCACAATAGAGAGATGAGAGGAAATAATAGGATTTAAAAAAAACAGGTAGCTTTAAAAGCTTATAATTAATAATTTGATGTGAGGGAAATTATTTATATAACGCAATGTTTTATAAAGACGTTGAGACAGTGTTGAGTTTACTGATTTTCATAGTATTTTGTTGTCCTGTCAATCAGTAAAGGTTAGTAACTTAAAGTTCAACATTTAGTCGATTTTTTTAAATGTTTTTTATCCATATTTGGACATTTATTTGCAGACTTATGTTGTAATGGGCGAAAGTATAAAATGTGTTTTAGAAATTGATTTATATTTTGTTTGTTTGCCGGGAAGCTTTGACATTTCTATTATAATAATCAAAATCTAATAGACTATGTTTATGGCTATACTGGTATTTTTAATAAAATAATTTATTGGTGATTTCCCTGTATTTTTAAACAACAATAATATTTTTTTTTATTTGAAAGAGCATAATGATGCACAACTTTCTCTCTCTCTCTCCCTGAGAAAGATGTCTCTGACATGTTATCAAAAGCGGAGCATGTCTAAACCATGTGAAGCAGGAAGAAAAAAAGGCTTATTGGAATACAATAGCGCTATTAGGCCCCTTTGGAATACATTTCACTTTTTTTTTTCTTCATAATGCATTAGCCCGTCGCCCTACTGAGAAATTAATCATGCGTTTAAAAAAAGAATTGCTTGTGTGACCTCGAAGGGTCAAAGCAGGGAGAAAGAGGGAGAGAGAGCTCAAAACATAATAAATTAAGAGCTACAACACTAAGTGAGCTTGAGACATTTAACATGAAATCTGTCAATAAATGAAACATGCCCCAGGTGAGTGATTACCATATTGAAATGCATCACCTCCTTTTCTCAAAACGCACTGGAGCCATTTCATTTTTATCATTCAATTATTTTACAAAATAAAATGATGATAAAATAATATAAAATTATTTAAATGTTTTACAACTGGGTTTTTTTCCGAATTGTTCAGATTATTTATTTATTTAAATTTAGACAATAATAAAAAAAAAAAAAAAATCACAAATCGGTATTTAACCATGTGCCAAATATCCAATCCTGTAACAACCCACCATCAGTGCCTTTTTTATTAATTTATTGTGGATTTAAAAGGCAGATGTAGGCTACAATATGGTGCACATGCAGTCGCCCTGCATGCTCCAGTTTTAATCCTTACTTAACGCCGCACGTCTTTTTACTGAATGGCAGTCTTCTGTTCATCTGCAGCCAAGATTTACTGCGCATTACAATTAACACGCGTCTTAAATAAATTGGAGAAAAAATAATAATGATGATTATTGATGTTGTTTTGATGTTGATGAAGAAGAGGATTGTGGATTTGGACAGTTGTGCGCGTGCTTGTGCGCGTTCACCTATGCCACCCTGCTGCGCGCATCACTCTCTCCTGTTATATCTGTTTTATTGCAGTATCAATAATGCTATTCCTTGGTCTATTCACAGTATCAAATATACACACTTATAACAGAATATTATGAGGCATATTGCCTCCTTAAGCATATTTAAAGCAATGCTCTACAAAATAAAATAAAAAAATAATATTATTTTTTCCAGTATTATAACATTTTGGTCCAATTTTGGTTTTCTTTCTAATATTATTATAAATGTTACAAGCACACACAGCAATAATGCTATTTTTGGTCTATTCAAAGTAGTCTCTATGAAATACACACTTAAGTGTAATGAGCTGCTCTATAAAATAAAATAAAAAAATCTTCTTTTTTCCAGTATTATAACATTTTGGTCCAATTATTTTTCTTATTATAAATGTTACAAGCACACACACAGCATATGTGTAATATCCATATCACCAGTAAGGGTGGGCATGTATAGAGCCATCCGTTCTAATTAAGCTTTTTATTTGTCATGTTTCTATTTTTTACAGTGTTCCCATAATATACACCAAGAGAGACTGTGCCACTGTGAGCGATGCTCAGTTTGTTATAGACGTGAGCTCGCCTGAGGCGGTTGTACCAATTAGCACGGCAGACCAACCACTAAAGATTCCCATATTTCACAGAAGATCTGGAACATTAGCCAGTGAGTGAGTTATTGAAAAAAAAAAATAATATTTTAGAAAAACACATGATGCAATGCTCAGAGAAGCTGAGTGTCTTTATCAAGCAGAAATGCACAATAGGCCTTAAATCCTGCTGTAATTGAATACATAGGCCCCATAGGATTTCATTCATTATTTCTTGTGTGTTTATTGCTTTTTTTTTTCAAGAGAAAATAATCATTTTTTCCCCCTTCAAGTTTCTGCATAATAATTAATTTGACCATAATGTAATGACTTATAGGGAGGCCAAAAATTAAAGCCCCTTTTTGTGTTTTTTTAATCCCTCTAATGACTTCCAAATCCAGATAGCAGATCAGATTTTTTTTGTTTGAAGTGAGCCATTTGTGCAGGGGTGTGAGTGCTTGTGTGTGTGTGTGTGTTACTGTTTCCTATCCAACTATAAAAGAAGTAGAGTAGGCGTTGCATAATGACGACACACAAGATAAAAATGAGTGAATAAGTAAAAATGTTTTTTGAGAAGAAGCACAAAATAATAAAAACTGGAGCAGTTTGGAAAGACAATAAATCACTACAGGAATCACTAAAAGAAATATAAAACCATACAATAGATAATGGAGAACTTAACTGTAAGTCCCTTTAGGAATATTACAAAAGTCCTATCATGATACTGCATCATGGGCTATAGATCAGACACAGACTGATTGCAAGTTAATGCGAGAGTATAGATTAAAAACCCTGTAGTTTTCAATTCACATGCTCCAAATCTCTAACTCCAGAGATGTTTGGGTTTCGGTATAGAAGCATGTCTGCAACAAAATCCCCTTGCAGTGTTTCGGACAAACCACCTTCCTCAATTTAATTAAATTGACTCCACTTTAATATGGACAAAATCTTCCTCTGAGACAGTAATCTAGTTGGTCTCTGCACACACTTGTAAACAGAGCAGACCGGTAAAACGCATTGCAATGTGTTGAAGCATATTCGTAAATTAACAATATTAGTATTGTTCTTATGCAGACATTTAAATCCCCATATTAATTCATATCTTTATAAAATATTTGAGTGTTCAGCATTTTTCTACAGATGCAAATAGAGGGGTCAAAGGTCAAAAACAACAACCAGTCCGACAATAAATATACTGTATATCCATATAATACAGCAGGCTGTTCTCATACACCGTTCGTAGCTAAAACCTACCAAACGTAATACTCTATCATTCATATATATCCCACAAAATCAATTTGTAAGTATTCTGAAGTTTAATCTTCGTCATTTTAACCCAACTCTCAATCTTTTCCTAAACCTAACCAAGTTTTTTGTGTAAATACGGAAGTTTATTTTGAAAAGACTGTATGTATGTAATTCTTAACACATGTTGCTGGACATTCGTCACGTGTTGAAATTCGTAGGTGAGGACTTTTCGGAAAATATACAAACCGTTGTATGAGGATACGCTGCATACAGTTATAGGAAGTTATAGTGTATGTCATATATTTAGCAAGTCTATTGTACTTTGTAGTGGTTTTGATCCTTTAATATTCCTATAATACACAAGCAATATTATGTTTATGTCTATACAGTATTGTTTTAATATCCTTATAGTATAATTTTCCCATGATCACTTTGATTTTTCTTTCCCTGTTCACCATGGCATAACCGTGGCTTTGTTCCACGAGTGAGTTTTGTATAGGACACCTGCCGTATACATTCAGAGCTTTCTGGGGAGAGATGCAACTTTACTTACTGAACGATCCGCTTTCGTAATTAAAGGCTTGCTTGGCTTTTAATGACCCCTGAACACAAGCAAACTTGTGGAAGTTATTCTAAGTGGAATGAGTAATGAGACGTTAACGGTGAACACTGAGCTGCAGCCAATTAGCTCCGGTAGCAGACAGACTGCTGGGCGCTATGGCGCGCTTTAAAGGCAAGGAGAGTGCCTGCAAGGTCAGAGGGGTCTGGGTACAGGGTGTGTGTGTGTGTGTGTGTGTGAGGAGAGCACACAGCATGCCTGAAGTTGTTTGGAATATGCAAACATTCAACATAATAAAGGATTTTTTTTTGTAGGAAGTAATAATATTTTCTCCGTGATTCTCATGAAACTCTTCCAAAACACATTTTTTATAGCATGTCTTACAAAAGTGAGTATATAGGGAAGGTGGTGAAGCTTTATATCTACTAATTTGAGAGATGAACAACTTAACTACAAAAGCATTACAGATACCAGCTTTGAAATTCGCTCGACACGGCAAACAAGCGAGTAATTAGTTGGCTTTATTTCGTGGTCAAAGTTTCATTAGCGTGTCTTCATAATGGACTTGAGTGCCAAGAGTGTTTTCTATGTTAAGTGGTTGTGGGAAAGCTCTGATTTCAATCCAAGCTGGGATATCTATTAAAAACCTCCAAAACGTTCACACTAGATCAACTGCTTTATGAGTGTATTTGTGACACAAAAGTGTGGAAAAAGTTACTGTACCACTCACACATACAGTACCGTTTCTTGCGTCAACCCCCGTACGCCTAATTACGCTTAACAGCACTATACACCACTAAGCATACAACTTATTTTTTTTTTTTTGGATCAGGTTTGGTAAAAAAAAAGGAAGGAAACAAGACAGAGATCACAGGCAAAGCGACACACTGCATAAGACTATTATCTCTCGTCCAAGAGAATCATTCAGTTCTCCGCGGGGTGTCAAAGCGACACATCTCGGCGGGGAGAAGACTAACCGAGATGATCTCACAGTATCACGGCTTAATTTTCTTTACTGGGGAATATTCGGCGGTAATGTAACTTAAATAGGCCATTGTGGAGCAAACTGCATCATTTTATATGGGACATAAAATCATGGAAACTCACCAAAAAGGAAGATTGGCACTTAGGCCTGCACAATGCGTTAAAATGGATTCTGAATGAATTACCACAAATGTCGTCCCATAAGGCCTGTGCTCAGTAGTTTCTCACTTTGTGTGTGTGTGCTCACACGTGTGAGAAAGCTTGTTTTTCCAACAAAAAACTTCAACTTCCTTGCTGTTATTAACCTTGTACACCTATGTGAAGAGTTTATAACTTCTACATGATATGAGCACAACAGAGAAAGCATGATTAATGGCATGAAAGCGTCCTTTTCTTCGTGTTTATACATTTACATTTTCACTGGAGCTCAAGTGCAGCAACTGACAGGTAAAGGTTGAGTGTGGTGCTCAAGGGCACATCGGCAGGACTCGTTCTGGCTGCTGCTGTGATTGAACTTGCAACCTGTTGGTTACAGGATGGCCTCAGTTTCAGAATATGACCAATGTGCAATATATGGCCGAAAAGTATGTAGACACTCCTGTTCACGTACTTCTGTGTACTTCTGGTCGGGCGCAGTGGTGGAAGAAGTAGATCCTTTACTTAAGTAAAATACCACACTGTGAAAATACTCCACAACAAGTAAAAAGTCCTGCATTCAAAACCTTACTATAAGTAAAAGTATATAAGTATTATCAGCAAATGTAAGTATGAAAAGTAAAAGTAGTCATTGTGCAGAAAAAATGGTCCCATGTCAGGGAAGTTTTTTGGATTAATATTACTGCTGCATTAATGTGTATGTTGCATTTTACGATTTTTTACTGCTGTTGTGCTAATTTACTGTTGGGTAGTTTTAGTCTATACAGCAAAGCATCATATTCTATAAGATCAGCATGTGTTTGTAGTGGAGTAAAAGTATAAAGTAGCATACAATGGAAATACTCAAGTAAAGTACAAGTGCCTGAAATTTTTAATTAAGTACAGTATAGTTGAGTAAATGTACTTAGTTACATTCCACCACTGGACGGGCGTCGCTTTTCATTACGCACCATAGTTTCAATCAGCGGTGTTGCAATATACCGGTATTGACAATATCCGTGACATTTAAAAATGAAATATTAAATCATGTTAACAATACATAATATTGTGTAAATAATCCAGCGTATATTAAATAATTTTATATATATACAGTTATGGTTACAGACTCTCTCTCCACCTTTGTACACTCATGAGTGTACTTAATTAAGTTAAAGGTGAATTTGAATTCTAATGTCATTTTAGTGCACGTCCAGCTCTGTGGCAACAGTTTGCGATTTTTTAACAAAGTACTGTTCCAAAGTGACAGTGCCCCTGTGCACAAAGCACGGTCCATAAATCAGAAGTTTTTCCGAGGTTGGTGTGGAATAATTTGACTGGTATGCGCAGAGCGATCACATATGGGTGTAATGTTCATGTGTCCACGTACTTTTGGCCATGTAGTTTATATGCACAACACTACACACATGATGCGTCTCGTCTTTCCCCTTTTCCACGTTTCTGACTTGTCTGTCCATCTACCCCGAGTAAACAAGAGCTATGTTAATGTGAACGTTAAGGGCTCTATTAGTGCTGCAGACAGGAAGCGGAACAACCAGGGCTTTTTCTATCCCTCTATTATTAATGAGGACTGGAGGTTAATCTACCGCTTAATCACCAGGCAACGTAGAGAGTGATGCAGAGACACAAGGGTGGAGGGTGGAGGGGGGGTGAATAAAAAAGGAGAGAGTTGATTTTCTATAGAACTCAAACGAGAGAGAGAAGAAGAGGAAGAGAGGCATCGACCTCATATCAATCAGCATGTGTTTGCCCGCGAATGTGGACGTGTAAAAACCTCTGTAATTGTCCCTGTGACGATTAGTTAAAACATGAGATCATCCCATTAGTGCACTGTTGTTGTCCCATACTTTCCTTTTCATACAGTAACTCCCATGTTAGAAACTGGAAACTCTTCCTCTCAAAATATTACATATCATACTATTTACAATCTGTGCGTCTTTTTTTCAGCCGTCTTTGCTCAGAGAGAAAACTTCTTCACCTTACAAAAACTCTACAAATGTTTAAATCTGCTTCTGGTAATGCACCATGAATTTTCAATCACATTATGTTGGTTGTTCTATTGATGTTCCTTTATACATTGGTCATTCAGAATGGGATAGTTTCTTCTGTTTTGACGTGACGGAGTGGAGAGAAATCTTTCCCGTAGGGAAGGGAAGAGGAAGATGTGCGAAGATTTCGAGAGGCTGTGACTGGACGTATGATACTTTACGGAAAGTTATTCCTCATTTTTGCATGCCTTTTCCCATTAATGTCCAGCAACGTGTGTCAATCTCCGCTTATTACATGCATACAGTCTATAGAATTAACTTCCGTCTTCACAGGAAACAACTTGGTTGGATTTAGGCAACAAAACAACTTAGTTAGGTTTAGGAAAAGATCGTTGTTCGGGTTAAAACAACTTCGGAAGTGGCGTAACTTAAGTACGGAAGTTATGTGACAAATAAATCAACATTGACACACACACTCGTTGGGGTTTTTTGACCCACCCATTTTGTTGGATATATATATGAAGAACAGCCTGAACTGGTGGGTCTGTGCACACTGTTAGCCATCAAAGCCCAATGTTAGGTTCTTTTTTGGTTGCAAACAAACCATATTACCAGAGATTGCAAGTAGTGAATTATACTATCTACTGCCGTTAAGATTGCAGAGGTAGACATTGATCATTTTAACGCAGTAGCTGAAAGACAGATGATTGGCAGTGTATGAGTCTGTCATATGTATTCTTGCATCATCATGTTTTTCACTATGTCAGGGAATACACGCCTGAGTCCCAGCATGTATGTGTGTGTGTGTGTGTGTGTGTGTGTGTGTGTGTGTGTGTGTACCTGGTGTTGGTGTCATCACAGTGTCACATCAGCGTGGTCCCCCCCCCGGCACTCCAGACACGCTTTAATTGTGTAATCCTGTGAGCTGGCTTGTAATCCCTTCAAACATACAATAGTACAATATCAGTGATCTCTGCCAGATTATAGAGTTGATCTCTATTTATTGTGTATATGTTGTTCAAAAAAATAACAGTTCACTGACACAACATAACACCTATTAGTAAGACGCCATGCAAATGTATTACAACAGTATGTATTTAAAAAAATTGGTACATTTAGTTTGGTCATCTATTTTTGACAAATAATCATCAATGTTAACATGAAAGAAACAGAAATATGCTTCTGTTTGGACAAAATAAATCTAAGTAATCCTTCCATTTCATTGTAAAACAAGAATTTAAAAACAAAATAAGGAAAACAATTTGAAATCTGACACCAAACCTGAACAAGAGCAGTCTCCTGGGAAGAAGCAGCTCACACGTTTCACTGGCAATTAATGTTCAAACACAAAAAAAAAAAAAAAAAGGCAGCACTTTTATTTTTCAATTATTTGATTTTTAATTATTTGATATTTGTGTTAAATGCAGTTCTGCTCAAGGGCTCGCCATTATAGATAGAGGCTGGCTTTTAAAGAGGGGCCACCGGGCAAAATGGTAAACAACAGAATTAAATGGTAATAATTATTGTTCCAGAAAATAATTATTGTTCAGCTGCCTATCTGCTCTGGTTTTTAAATAACAACACATATTAGCTGTCTTTTTTTCTTGTGTGTTAGTGTGTGTGTGTGTGTGTGTGTAGGTGGGGTGACGTGGCTTAAGTTGAATCACATATGCAGGACACAAACGGGCGCACACAGGAGGCAAACACAATGACACATACGCACATGCAGCTGGAGATTAAAACACAGCAGGTTTACATAACATATACACATGTTATTTTATCAAATATGTTTTTTTTTATAACCAAATTAATTACTAAAACTCAGTAAATACATATTTTTATTACTTTCAGTTACTTGCTGATTAGTTTGCCATATTTATTTTTGTTCATATTGGAACAAATTATGGAAATATTTTAGAACAATTCCCACAAATAAAATGTCCTTTTACATAACTCACTGTCATTTCTTTCCACTGAAGTGATTCTCCAAGTATATAGGTAATGACTTTTTCGCAAACAAAACACACTTTGTTTCTTTGACACAACAACTTGTGCTCATCAAAACAGGATCATACGCAGCACATGTGGGTGGATTTTTTACATCTGTATTGTTTTTGATGTGCTAATCCCCCCACATTAAAACTCAGTATCAAAACAGCTTTTATCCTCATTATTGTTGTTATTATTATTCCGCCTGATCTCTCGCTGAATTACTGGTGATCCACTGACGCGTAAATACCCTTCTCTCCAACACTACGTGAACTGAAGGATTAACAACAGGGCTGATAGAGACACATGCGGGATATGCGACACTGATCTGACGGCGCTAATGATGACAGAAATGTGAGTCTTTATATTGTTTTTGATGGAGATATCCAAATAAGCTTGAGTCACATGTGCAAATTTCATAAACACATGCACAACGCATGCTCCCTGACGTAAGTACATACACAAACACACTGTACCTTTTTAATACATACACAAAGATTAGACGCTACAAGATGTTTTTCATGTCTGTTTTTGGTGGATTAACATTTGCCTCTACATTAATGTAATCTATTTTTCATGACCAAATGACAGATGTTATGGATAAAAGAGAGAATAATAATGTTTTTAATGCCAACATTTGGACACCTACTGAGGTTCATTCATATCCAGTACATTATCCTTATATAATTACATGACATAATTTAGAGTTTGATTACATTGTAGAGTGATAATCAGGGCAGTTAAATATCTTTATACGGTACTTTTAATCACAATTCACATTGGCGTTGAATCTTAATTTTGAGTTTGAGTAATCAGTGCATCAGCCGCATATAAATGACTTAACACAGTAAAAGGTCTTGCCAACTAGTTACTACATGGTTACCATTCTAAAATTGTCTACAAGTTGACACACACACAATCCCAACTTCCTACTTCAGTACAGACTGAAATATCTCCAACCAGGTATCGCACCAAAGCGTTTAATACGCCAACCTGTCCACCAGAGGATAGCGTGTCAGTGTCATGTTTTGCCTCGTCGAAGGTGTGACTATTACACTTGTGTATGAAGGTGCAGCCACCAGAAGCTGGCAACAAAAAAACACTCACTTAGGTTTAGGCAACAAAACCACTAAATTAGGTTTAGGAAAAACAAATTTCAAAAACAAACTTCAAATAAGTATGTAAACTAAGTAAAATACATACGAAAACAATGTATCATCAGTACGAAAAACACATCACAAATGTCACTAAAAAACACATCCGTAAACGTAACTTACTAAACAAAACACTGATCTCTAATACCAGTCTTCTGGTTGAAAGTCCTGTGTTTGTTGGATCCATTGATAATCCTCTGACTTTTCCTCTGGCGTGACCAGCAAGCCAAAGTTTTCACTTTGTTACAGACACAGTTAATGCAATAGATTGACATCTACCAGATAGATTGTCACAAAATTGGACAGACATTCATGGTTCCCTGGCAATGTAACCTTGGTAATCCCTTGGCTTTTCTTCAAGCGCAACCCGCAGCTCGGCACTTTTGGTTCAGAGTGAAATGTCTCAACAACTACTGAATGGAATTGCCATTACATTTGGTACAGATAGGCCTACTGAAGGTAACCTGAACCGCCAGATGGTTTGTTAGACAGAACCATCTGAGAAGCTGGCATTGAAACCGTCTGGAAAAGGGCAGGCCCTTTGAAAAAAAATACTTGGCAGGTGATTGGATGAACCACCTGTCAATCAAACTCTTGCTGTAGCCAGTCAGGAGAAGAGCGAAAACATTAGTGGGCTGAACTAAGATGGTGAACCTGATAAATATAATCTGCTCAACATGTAGCATGTTAGCATTGTCACTTTGAGCATGTTAGCATTTAGCTCAAAAGTACAACTTGTCGCTTCTTTCACCATGACATTTAACAAAAAAAAAGGAGGGACTGAAACAACATTCCTGAACGACAGGTCGATCCCACCCTCTCTGAAATTGGCTGGAAAATGGTGACTCAGTTTTGAAGGTCGAAGTTCAGTCAGATTGAACTCTACATAGTGAATGAGGAGAGATCTATCTATCTCTAAAGATCTATCTCTTATCTTATCCTCCTCTTTTGAATTGAAAAATCATCAGACTTATCTGGAGAAACCCTGACAGCCCACGTTTCTAATATTCAATCCATTCACAGTACAGGATCATTTCCTCATAATCACACCTAAGTGGAATGTTACAAAGAACTGGATATTTTTGTCCAACACACAACACAGAGAGAAAAAAACATGACATGTTCATTTTAGTTCCAGTTGTCCCGAAATGGCCCTGCTGCCCTGCATTTCACTCAAAAAAACATGGATTAAAAATCATAGCTGAGAGCATAAATATGTTTGTGTGTTTGGAGTGTGTATTTGGTTTTATCAAATCCCCACTGCATATTACACTTACAGGGGCTCTGTGCGCTAAGTAAGAACCACACAGTGTAAAATTGACAGATGGGGCTATTTGGGTTTCCTTAAGTGCTCAGGGACACTCAACACTTTGGGTGGGTCTCTTGTCATCAGTCGTGATTTACTTATTTTAAAAGAGAGTGTTATCAACTCCCCCCACCCCCCTCCCCTTCTCCACCCTCACTCACCCTCTCCTCCTCTCTGTGATGAAATTAAGAGCAACATGTTGACTTCTAAATCTAAACATTAAAAACATATGCGGTCCATTAGCATAGTCCCCAGATGTTGCGGCAGTAATCTCAGGCCTTCTGCCGTTCTGATTGGCCCAGAAGTTTAATCATGAGCGCGTTAATGCAGAGCATTAGTAACAATGAAAGTGCTCTGTGCGGGAACAGGAAGTGACACGCAAATACAGACATTTAAAAACAAGGCAAAAGTGAGCATGGCTAACATAGTCTAACATGGCTCACTGCTTGACCCCTACTGAAGTAGGGCTAAAGGTTTCGCCCTTTTGGAACTAATGGAATTAGTCTATTGGGCACAATCTAGCTTTTTATTAGCTCACCTTCCTCAAGTCTAGGGTGCCCAACTAGAAGGTACAACTAGACCACACTGACAACCATCATACCAAATTTGAAGCTCCTAAGTTAAACAGTTTCCGAGTTCTGCTCCAGAAACTAAATTGAAGTCGAAAAAAATCACAGTTTTTGGCTAAAATTTCCAAAATTTTGGGCTCCCTTGACTTGTAACCCCCAAAAGGCAAAACTAGACCACACTGTCAACCATCATACCAAATTTGAAGTTCCTAAGTTAAATAGTTTTCGAGTTTTTACAACTTGACCAAAACTTGACACCAATTCCTGAAGACCCCTCCCCATTTTTCTCTCTTAGATGGTTAGATGGCCAAGCCAACTTGTGTTGTTTCTGGTTTGCTACCTCTACTTCTTCTATTCTGTTTACCGGTTGTACAGCCTAACGTAGCCTATAGGGCCAACTTCTGACCAAACGACACTGTAGCCAAGTTTATTCGCTCCAAACTAGTTGATGGAAATGCGCCTTTGTGACATTTCAAAAGTTCGCTTAAAATTCGCTTGACAATTGAATGGAAACACGGCTCGTGTCTGACCTCACTAATGCTCTTCAGGCTAAATGTGAGCAAATCCCAGCAGCCATTTTCCAAAATATGGCGGAAAGCCTGCCCAGAAGGTAGAGCTGCATGGGCGATATGGAGAAAATCAAATATCGCAATATTTTTGACCAAATACCTCATTATTGATATTGGGATGGTATTATAGGGTTGTCCATTGGTGCTTTCACAAAATATTTACACAATGAGATTTTTGATGAATAATCATCAGTGATGTGGATATAATGACTAAGTGTAAAAGACAAATAATAGAACAGCTAGAACAGTCTGTCAAGTTCAGATATTTACATCACTTTGTTGTAATGTAAACTTTCAAACCAGGAAAAGACAACACTTATGCTATATCATGATATTGCGATATCTAAAGTCTAAAACGATATGTAGTCTCATATCACAACATCGATATAATACCAATATATTGCCCAGCCCTTCCAGCAGTAAGGATGCTGTTATAGCACTTTTGGAATGAGATGATCATCAATTGCATATGGGTGTAATGGGTGTCACGATAAATGCTTGCTTGCTTGCACGTACGTGCACAAACATGCCACACACTCAAACATGAGTACAGGAGAGAAATGCAAGGTCATGCGGTGCAAAAAAAAATCTTAAGGCGATTTAAAATGGTTATTTTTCAGACACAGTTTTAAGATGATCCTCTGAGTGTCTGATCTCTAAATGAACGCTAACGTTTAAATCCCCCTCGCTCGCTATCTCCCTTTTCGCCTCACCCTCTCTGATCCCAACCTGCTGGTAAACCTCTGAGTTGTATTTGAAACCCAGAGGCCACAAACAAGATATTTAAGTGAAAGTAGATCTTTAAATGTGCTGCTGTCTGCTGACCATTTGGTTGATGTATGTTAGCAGATTTGAAGCTACGAAGGGAAGCAGCAGACAATTAAAGAGAATTGTAATAACCGTCGTCTTCACCTCTTTCTCTAATGTTTACGTTCTTATGCAAGACAATTTTCTGTGTAAGAAAAGTACTTTAACAGCATGGTAGGTTGTTTCAGCAAATCTTTGTATTATTGGTGAAAGTGATTTCTACAGGAACCAAGAAGGCGGTAACCTTGCAGTTCTAAATATAAAAATGTAAAGTACAAGGATTATGCTTAGTTTCTTGCATTTGAGCCACAGTGGAGGCATAATAAACCTCCGAGTTGTATTTGAAACACAAAGGGCATACACTCAGTTTAAGAGCCTTTAAAAGGATGCTGATAGAGTGTCATTGTAATGATGTTCTGAGCAAGGAAAAGATGTGGTTAAGCAGAGAAGAGATCTATTAACAGCCTATGGAAAATAAAATATCAAATGAAGATTCCATTGTGTACATTGTAAATAAAAGTAAAAGAAGTCATCCTATAACGAAACATAGTGGACACAAATGTTTAGGTGTGCAGTCAGACTGCCAGCCTGTGAATCCGACAGTCCATTTCAGAGATTTGGGATTAGTTACATATGGCTGTCGTCTCTTAGGCTGATGCAGATCCCACTTTTATAAGCCTCTGAGATGTATTTGAAACATAGAGTTCATCCTCGGCCAAAGGCCACACATATTCCAGAAATGGCAGAGCTTTATTTGACATTTGTACATCCCGTACATCATGCACAGTATACTGTATGAGTAGTGTGGAAATGTAGACTGACATGCAATATTTTCACATCTTTTGAAATCTTGAATCCAGTTAATGTGTTGTTCACTGCATGAATCAAAACCTTATTAATTAAATGACAAAGATTTAATTCCTGATTATTTCTCAGTTGATTAATATATCAACTGATACGTGTACTGAGCAAATATGCCATGGCCTTATCCAGTTCTATTAGCAGAGCAATGGAGTAATGTGATTACTTTTTTACGTTACCATTAAAGTTTATGTGTAATGTAATGTAAATTGTCTCAGGGCGCTTTTACAAGCCATAGTCCGTTTGGCTAGTCCAAATCAAAGTAAAACTGCTACTTTTGGTTTGTTTTCTACTTAGTCTAGTTCTGTTTCACAGTACACAAATTAAAGCGGATCAAATATATACATATAAAAAAAAATATATTGATTGGCATGTATGAAGTAGTGATTTTATCTCTTTTGTCTCAAGAGCTGCCACTTCTTTGCAGGGAATCGCAAACGTTTTTTTCACTTTGACTTGACACTGATCTACTGTGCGCACAGATCCCTTCTCCAGTTTATCTCGATTGACTTCATAAACATCGCTATTTTTGTGTACTTTAATTTGGATTTAGCGTTTATCTGACCACCTCATCTGACCACCTCTCGTAAGCGGTATCGGACCAGTTACTTGGACGATTACTGCGTTCACAACTGCCCAAACAAACTTCACCAGAGTTCGATTAAAACAGACTAAATGTTGTATGTTCTTAGCTGGCTCGCTAATGTTAGCCACAGATACGGTTATAAAACATATGGATGCTGACTTCATTTAAGCTCACAGTCACATAAAGACAGTTTATTAGTGACTAAGAAAAGTGTGTTGCAGGTTCCTAAGTTCCTGCTCAACATTTAAAAGGTCATGTGTAATTCAAAACTTTATTTGATGATGGATGAAAAATGTTGGAGTTACGAGGATTTCAACAAGAGGGAAGGGGTAGATTGCGTTTTACAGTAATACCGTTCATATAGGTCAAATAGGCATCGAGTCACTTAGCCGCTGTACTGGGTGATCTGTGAACGCTGCGTATTTACCACAGATATCAAATCTCTCTCTTTCTGTCTCTGTACATTAAGACTTTCTGGTATTTACAGCAGCTTTAACATATAGCGTGGCAGCTGCATATTCATGTATGATAGGATCAGAGGTTTGGCCAGCGGCGGATTTCCATGTAAAGAGTTAAGGCTAAGTTTCCTTGACCTTCTGAGATGTAAATAATCTCAGTGAGAGATTTTCTGTTCTTGTAATCGCAGACAACTTATTTTGCACTTTTACATTAGAACAGTAGAAAGTCATGGGAATTATTGGCCCCTGATGTTTCCATTATGGTCTTATTGTTGTGTGACATAGGTTTTCAGGATTAGGATTAAAAACATATGCAGCTCATGTGGTGAAGTCTTATAACATATGTAGACTTCCACACATTGGACCAGGACAAACCATGAATTATGTGTCCTTTCATACTATATTATTTAATTCAATGTAAATCTTCAAAGTAGTATAACAATTTAAAAGCTACAAACACGGGTTCACTGGATTTCTGTTTCAAAAAGTACAAAAAATAAATGAATGGTTCTGTTCAAGGCTTTGGTTTTTGTATTTCAGCACCATGGACAGAGACAAAGTAAAGAGTATTGAGAGAAAGGTATTTGAGAGACAAAAAAAAAACAAAACATAGGAATAACCTGAAAAAGTCCAAAAAAGGTCAGAACTGGTAAATCGAGAGCTTCACCACGACAGCGATCCACATGTCAGTCCCATGCACCATCTCACCCTCACTAGTGAACAATACTTGAACTACTACAACTCGATTGAGTACCAATGGAGTACCAAGCCCTGAGCTGCCCAACCATCCCAGGACACATAGGAGGTTACAGTTGTAGGGTTTCCACCAGTGAATTTGTTAGTAAACGTGGTCAGCCATTAATGATAAAGTCCAGTCTAACTTCAACTCGACACATCACCAACTGGTGAACAACCAACAAATCAGTACCTGATTTTGACTGCCTGGGTGGTTTGGGTCTATTTTCCCCAACTTGCAAAAATTCAGAAGGTGTGACTAGAGATTCTGTTCTTGGAGATAATAAACAGAATTGGTGACCAGAATGCAACCTTGCCATGACCACAACAAACAGGACTTATTGATAAGCTTTCAATGCCATTTGAGCTCTCAATCTAGCCCACTGCCCACTCCGAAATGGACAGAGGGCAGTCCCTACTCAGGAGTTTGGTTCCAGAAGCAGTACAGAGCATAAAGGTGAGCTCAACTATACCTAGCTAGAACTGCTCCATCTCACTAGCTCCAGCTCTCTGCCAGGGAGGTGCCATTCGACATGACAAGAAACTCCAAGGCCCCCTGCCACCCATTTGGCAATGTACCAGACTCCTACACTGAACATCGTAGGTGGTGGGCCCACAAGACATCCTAGTTTGGACGAGTTTTTTTTTTTTTCTGATGTCTATGCTCCATAAAGGTGAATCAATTAGTCTGGCCACCTACCTCGGACCCATTTGCCTTGGGAGACCTCAACAAGAGCTGTTGCCCCTGACAACGCAGTTTCCAAGTCTCACCAGGGCACACAAACTCATCCACCACAATAGAGTACAGTAAAGAGTATTTCAGAAAAGTGCTTCAGACACCACTGGCCAGAGTGCTCTCAACCCTAAATAATACTAGAGTATCAGCTCGCAGGTTGAGGCTACATTTACTGAATTTTAGTGTTTGGTACAAATGAAGAAGAATAAAGTGTGAGGGGGGTATAAAATAGGATAAGAAGCAGAAGAATGGATTATAAAACTTTTAATGGCCATGCAACATAGGGAGTTAATACAGACTCTCACCATGGGATGTAATGCCATTATAAAATACAACTAGTTATGTCACAGATGGGGAGGGGTTGGAAGCGGTGGCAGAAAGAGGTCCGTGACCCAGTTTGGATCTCATCTCAAAAAGATTATAAGTGTGAGTAGCCCAAAAAAATGTTTTGAAACACATTTTCTGGTCTTGTGAATTTGACTGATTTCCGCCACTACACTTAAAATCCTACTTATTTTACAGCAAAGCTTCATAATAATTCAGAGACAGTTCGGTTTCTAATCTTCTCTAGACTCCTTTCATCTGTGTCACTGGGCGTTCCTCCTGAACCCTTGGAGAGGACATGACTGATGTGTGACATCGCTTCTGTTCCTCCTCCTCTTTCCCTCCCTCCCTACCTCCCTCCACCCCCTCAGTCCTTCCTTCGTCACGTCACGCAGCGTGTCCTGCGGGATCCGGGAAATGATTAAGGAAGACAGTTTCAAATACCTTTCAAGTCTCTCCCTGATGGCGCTGCAAAGTAGGTGGGCATGGAGAAGGTGGGAGTTGGCAAGAGGAGCATGCCATGCCGCCTGGTACAGACAGCAGAGAAGGTAAATATTTGTGTATGTAGGTGTCTGTCTGTGCGTAGAGTGGAAGGAGTGAGTGTGTTCATAAGTCTGTATGTCAAGTGTGCATGTAGGTGGGAGGAATGACTGCTGGTATTTTAGTATTTTAGTTATTTTAGTAGATGTAACTGTGTGTCCATCAGTGTCTATTTGCACATGTACACTGTATGACTGTGTGAAGGTAAGGATAAGAAAGAAACACAACGGAGGCACAGAGAATCAGTGAAAGAACAAGTTTGGCCTTTCTGAGCTCCCGTAGAAAAAAAAAATGATCATCTCCTTTACATCTGTAATATGCTTCACGTCGGAGTGACTTGTTCACGGTGACATACATAAAGGGTCCCTCATTGTGACACGCTGCTCACCGTGGCATGACAGGGTGTGTAGCATGTGTGGATACGTATGTCTATGTACGGTATGTGCCTACGTATGTGTGCGCACGGGTCTGTGTGAGGGAGAGATAATGAGATCTTGTTCAGCTGAGGCCCGGTCTTGATCCCCAGAAGCCCTGGACTCATTTCAGTGAGAAACCTCTGAACAGAGTGAATACGAGACTGAACACCTCTGGCAGAAGTGCAAACCCGGTCTCACGTAGAGGGATCCAAGCGGACTACGAGCCTGTTATGCACTTTAAGCCTATAGGATGATAGCCTTTGTTCTTCCTCTTTTTTTTATTCCCCAATTTCATTTTTTCAAGAATATAATAATCAGCTTTTACCCTTCATATCTGCTGCTTTCTAGAGTCTGCAGGGCTTATCTTTGTGTCTACGGAGAAACTGACTTTCCTGAGCTGCCCTTATTCTTTTTTTATTTAGCCTGTACAACAGAAAAAGGGTCACTGAAACTTGTGCGATGGCCCAAGTATTGGTCGTGAGGAGAGGTTGTTACTCTATATGACATGGCGACTAGTTGACATTAACTCAACTGACAAACTGTACATCATTTGAAAGCTCAAAAGTGTCATTATTCTGTGTAAATCACGTTAAAATCTCAATGCCACTGCAACAACAGAGTGCATTTAAACACAACAGTAACATTAAAAAGCATACATTGCTACCATGTTTGTGCCTCTGTAAATTTGGTTCGGTAAGACTTGGAATAATTCTGCGTTTTTAATAATAAACTACAAAAGTGTATAACCTTTCAGTAGATACCATGACTGTAATCAAAAGGGTTCAAGAACGGCCATTACTTTGGATATGCAAACATAGTGTTATCAGCCTCAAAGCCCTGAGAGAGAGAGAAGCATCCAATCACTGTAAATTCATCACTGTGGTTAAACACTCTTAGATCAAACTGTCCAGTCATGTGCGTGTACTTCTCCACCAACATCAGGCAAGACGTAAATCTGTTGACGTAAACATCATTAACACCAGCATGCTTACACGCACACAAATAACTGAATGTCCAGATTAAGGCACCAGTTCAAAAAAGGTGTCTGATGGCATAGTTTGCAGTGACTTATGGTACGTGTCCACAGGGGCGTTTTTATCGCAATGGGACGTGCCGCTTTCCAGCATTAGATGCTTGGTGGGCATTTGGAAACTTTCTCTTATTTCACGAAAATAGTTCACCGAAATGTGTTTCTGAAAACATTTGAGGTGAGAAATAAGCCGCGCAGTTGCTAAATCTGTCTTTATTTTGGATCAACAACGTTTATTTTAAAACATTCTCGGGAGTTTCGAGAGGCGGTGAGTCGCACCGTGACGCTCCGTTTCTCGAATCGCGCTGCCACGCTACCAGAATGCATGAAGGGGAAGAATGGAAAGGACGGAGCCTGTGGACACGTACCATGATTCTAGTTCTTCCCAGACAACACTTGAACTTTACTTCAATTGTCACATATATAACAGGTATATTAATGAAATCTGACCTCTGCATTTAACCCATCCTAAGCATTTAGGAGCTGTGAGCTGCAATGAAGCCTGGGGAGCAACTTGGGGTTCAATTTCTTGCTCAAAGACACTTTGACATGCGGACAGGGGCAGCCGGGGGTCGACCTTTTGATTAAAGGACAACCTGCTCTACCCAAAGGATGACTGTGTTCAGACCAAGCCACCAGGAAGAGCACCAGGCTATGAAGCAAATTTTCATAGTGGCCAAATGGTGGTACTGCAACTTCTGTGTCCGTCATGTGATGACAGTGGGCCCAAAAAGACTTTCTCCCATAGACTTAAATTGGGAAAGAGACTTCCGTAAATCAGCAGATCATTTTTTTTTAGGTAAATCAACTTCCCAGTATGAACACTTGATTCATCATTAGGTTCCAAAAGTTGTAAAATGCACTCAAAGCCAAACTCAGAGTTATTTTCCTTTCTACGTTCATGTGAATGAGACCCAGTCCGAGGTTGGACCGAGGGCTGGAAGGCGGAGCAAAAGGAAATGCTACTGCGTCTGCTTTATGGACCCAATGGATGCGGAAGATCGCCGGATGATACGGGCACTCGGCAGTAGAGCCATTTTGGCTTCATGTGCCACTGAGCAACTCTCATAGGAATGAACAGGAGCCCGCCTCCAATGTTGTATCCAGTTATCTTTATACATCCATGGTCCAGACCAGCAGTAGCCCTGAAAAAAACCAGAGCCCCCTCATTCATTTCAATGTGACCAGCGAGTTGGCACAGCAGTGGTGGGGACGCAGAGAGCTACGGCCATAAAAACAGGCTTATCCAGAAAAAAAGCTGAATCGGACTCAAACGCAACATTATCTGGCAATGCACTGACCAATCCAATACATGCTAATGCATATTTCTTGTAATGTTTACCATGTCTGAAGTAGTTAAGTTCCTCTCTCAATGATACCTTGCTTCCTTCCTTACACAATTTCTCACTCCTCCCTCCTCCACCCTCCCTTTCCCCCTCCATGCCTGTCAGCTAGCTTCGCCATGTGACTTAGCCAAAGCTATCACTGTTCCCTTTTCTTTTTGGCATTGTTCAAACTAAATGGAAACAAGGTAATTAGCTTGTTACAATTAAAGCGAGACGAGCGGATGAATTGTAATCACCCGCAATGGAGTTCCTGCTTTCTCCCCTGCAGCCTCCAACAGGCCAGCTGAGCTATCCTCATTTGCATAATTAAAATATACAAATGATAATGGATTTTGTAGTCAATGTCCAGAGGCTGCAAAGGCAAGGATGAGAAGAAAATATGAAATCACAATAACAACCACGCTGGCTTCGCCTAGAGGGGAGAGGAGGGACGGGGGGAGGAGGAGGAAAGTAAGGAGATGGGAAGAGAAGGAGAATGTGGGGCTACTGGAAAAGATGGAAAGAAGGGTGTGAAGATAATGGAGGGTAAACGAGAAGAGAAGAGAAAAGACAGCCTGAACATCAGGGAGAGCAGAATAAAGGTGGACCAATTACATTTGCAAATAGCACACGCCTGGCCCTGGCCTGCATTGCTCTCCCTCTAGGGAAGTCTTTTGCCTGATTACATGAAATTGGGATAGAATTAAACATCTAAGAGTTGTCCTAAGACAAACCGAAATGAAATTAGAACCCGGCTTCTTTTTTACCTTGGAGCGCCACAGAGCCGCACGACAGGGAGGGAAGGAGAGACGGAGGGATTTTTGCAATTAGGCGAGGGACAATGTCAGTGAAATTAGGCCTCAGAGCTGAGTTCTCTCTCCCTCGGCTTTTTTCTTTTCTTTTTTTTTTCCTCTCCTGGCTTGCTGTATAGTTTTCTCTCCTTTTTGCCGTCAGAAAGTTCGGAGGCGAAACAGCTGTGATCTCTTGATGCTGATGTGGTAATAGGTTTCAGACACACAAATCCACTACGCCAAAATCCATTCACACACACACACTTGTGCCCTGGTGATTTGGCCCGTATGGCAGCTCAGTGCACAAAGAGTGTGGCATCAGAGTGGTGTAGCGCCGTGAGCGCTGGGCACGGCCCCAAAACAACAACTGAACGGCTCTCCAGTCACCAAACAAACTTGTTTGCTCTCTACAGTAAAGGTTTGAGGGAGGGGGTTCTTATGTCATGAGGGGCCTCCTTCAAAACACAAGTGTTGCTTTCCTTGTAAGAAAAAGATATGTTTGCTTAGGGGTTGACTTAGATCCTCTCTGCCCGCTCCCAATTTAATTCAGCACTATTTTGTTTGTCATTTTCTGGTCCATGTAGGATTACAAATAATAAATTAAAAAAATATTGAAATCAAAACCTCTATTAAGGAAATATCAAATTAAAGAGATATCTGTTGTTACTATGACAATAATACAGTAGAAGTAAAAATAATGTTTTGCTTCCACTTGACTCACCACTCTATTCCGTTTTCCCACAGGTATCAGAAATGGTACATTTAACTTGTAATCCGATCAATTACTTATGATCCAAGATAAAGACACATATGATACAATTCCATTTCCTTCTCATTACCAACAACCCCTCCAACTTAAACGACAAAATATGTCGTTCTTCATTCCCTTCCGACACAACGAACTTGATGGTTTTCTGATTCGGCACTTGTATCAGCAGGACAACATTGTATTCCAAAATGCATATGACAATGACAAACATAATTGATATGACCTGAGTGTGAAAGTCATCTTTACCTTGGGGCACTTTGACAAAATAATCTTAACTCAAGGTCCCCTTACTACTTTGATAACTGAACTGATGCAGTTGAAAGCTCAGAGAAGTTACTTTGAGATACGAGTATTTTGTCTAATTGATCAACCCGGTCTCACCGGAAGGCGTATAAATAGTACGACATTACAAGGACATTTTGGGATTTTTGCATGCCATTTGTACGCCACGCAACAAAACTACGGTAACCCTAATGTCCGCAGTTCGGTTTAGGCAACAAACCCACTTAGTTAGGTTTAGGCAACAAAACCACTCGCTTTGGTTTAGGCAACAAAACCACTCGTTTAGGTTTAGGCAACAAAACCACTCACTTAGGTTTAGGCAACAAAACCACTCGCTTAGGTTTAGGAAAAACCTTATGGTTGGGCTTAAGATAAGTATGTAAACTAAGTACAATACGTACAGAAACAACATAACGTCACAAAAGTCACTAAAAGACGTGGCAAACGTCACTAACGTACTTACAAAACGTTCTTGCTTTTTATTCTACGTCGCCAGCTCTGAACGTAGTATATTTATGCAGATGCGCTTACATTACTGTCAGTACGGACTACACGGCGTACAAATGACACACCAAAGCAAGAACGGTGTTTTTATTGCATACTAAATGCCTCGCGCATTATCGCTGCATTCATACGCCTTTTGTGACGTATTTTCATTTTTTACAATTTGGATAGGTTTAGCTGTGGGTGAGGATAACCTCTCGCCATTTTCTACTTTCCCTTCCTCTTTTCTTCATTCTTTTCTCTCCATGCATCTGGAATGATTCATGCTGTGTCTATTTGTCTGTATGTTTTATTTCCCTTTCTCTTATTTTTCCACTTCTTTTCCATCTACTTCTCTGTGTTTTCCTTCCATGATGACTCTAACGCTCCTTTGTTGCTTCCTTTCCCTCTCTTTCTCTTTAGCTCCCTCTCTCTTCCTTCGGTTGATGCTATTCCCCCGAAAACTGTATTAACAGCATGAGTGCAATGAAATGAAATGTTCATGGTAGTGTTCCCTCCGTCTCTCTATTTAAACAGCCACTCTCTCTCTGTTCTTCACCCCTTTTTTCTTTTCATTCTCTCCTTACATTCCCACTGACGCACACACACACACACACACACACACACACATGCACACTTAACTCTTTTCTCCCCTTCTTCTTTTCATTCTCTGCATCCTTTGTGTGTGTTCATATTCCCTTTTGCTTATCTCAGAACTTATATGTTTTCTCTCTCACTGTTTTGGTCTATACACGAATGTGCCGTTTCACTGTTTAGTTTTTATTACTTACACTTTGTGCTTTTTGTTAAGTAAATCTTCTTCAGTCTTAATATACGTTGTTTGTATATAACTATATGTGTGTGTTTCCCTGTTTGCATCGCCCCCCACACCTCTCATCCTCCTCTGTTCTTCCCTCTTGGTGCGTGTGTGTGAGTGAAAGCAATAACAGTGGCAGAGCTGTAAGTAAATAATGAGGAGTAATCAAAGTTAATGGAACCCAATGGGAGCCACAGCTTCTGTGTGTGGCAATAATCTCATTTAGAGAGAGAGGCAGATTTAGTGGATAATTGGAGCCTAAGTACTCACTGATTCCCCTGCTAACTAACTAACTAACTGAGCTGCCGATGCTCGTTTTGTTTGCAATCACGCCGACACAGATGGAGCACAAACAAAGAAGAGACGCTCGATGCACTCCCTCGTCTTGGCTCGTCGTCTTCTTGTTCCGCTTATCTTTCCCTTTTCTTCATCGCCTGTTTTGCTATTTCCTTTCTTCTCTCCACTTTTACTTCCCTGTTATGTTGCCACTTCCTCTTCTCTCCTTTCCTTACATACTATTTTCCTTTCCTCTCCTCTTCTTTTCTCTCCTTTTTACCTTTCATTTTGTTTCCTCTTTAGTCTCGACTCTCTTTCCTGTCTTCTTCTCATTTCTCCACTCCTTTTCTTCTTTCCCTTCCTTCCTTCTCTTCCTTGTATCTTGTGTTGTCCAATCTAGGTTCATTCTTCCTCTTTTTTCTCATCTCCTTTTCCCTTCCTTCTCCCTATCCACTTTAACTATCCTGTTCCGTTTTCACTTATTCTCCTCTCCTTTCCGTTCCTCTTCTTCCACTGCTTCTCATCTCCTTTTCTTTTTTCCTTCATCTTGTTTCCTTTTCTTTATTTCTCCCTACATTCCTCTCTTCCTCTCATCATCTCCATTCATTTATTTTCTTTCCTTTAAACTTCTCATGTCTGCTTTCCTTCTTCCGGTCTCTTTTTCTCCTTGCTGTTAGTATTGTCTCGTTTCTTTTCGTCCACTCCTTATCTTCTCTCCTTTCCTTCCTTATCCACTCCTCTAGTGTAATTTATTTCTTCCTGTCCCTTTCTCCCCCTTTCTTTTTGTCTCCTTTCTTCCTCTATTCTTTCTTCTTCTCCTCTCCTTTCATTCTTTCGTTTCCTCTACCCACTTTTAATTTCTTTATTTCCTCTCCTGTTCTCACCATTTCTTCTTGCCTTTCATCTTGTTTATTCTGTTTTTTTTTATTTATTTAACTCCCTTATCTGTCCAGTTTCACTTCCCTGTCTCGCCCTGTCCTTTCATTTCCCTTCCTCCCATCTCTCCGTTTTTCTTTTCTGCTTATTTCAACTTATTCCCTCTTCTCTTTCTTTTCTCCTTTGTTCCTTTTCTTATCTTGTCTAGGCCCATCTCCTTTCCTTCTTTCCTTTTAGTTCCTCTCCTTGTCTCCTTTCCTGTCCTCTCCTCTCCTCTCCTGTGTGTGTGTGTGTGCGTCCATGACATAAACCATGACATAAAGAGAGACAGACATGTACACGTATGTGTGTGTGTGTGTGATGGAGTTAATGGAGGATGCTCTCAGTCGCACAGCGGGGGGTTCCACTCGCTCTTGGGAAAGACCAGCATGCTTTGCTCCAGGTGTGTGTGTGTGTGTGTGTGTGTGTGTTTATGTGCAACGGCCCCTGACTCAGAGGTGTTCAGATGTCATGACGGAACAACATTGTGTGTGTGTGTGTGTGTGTGTGTGTGTGTGCTCTCTGTGGCTAGAGCATACTGTAACGTTGAGTCTTTAACCCCTCAGTTTGATACGAGTCAAACAATTTACTCAGCACGATGACTGGACCGCTGCCAAAATCTTCTTCCCTCTCTTTGCTACTCATCCCTCATCTCTCTTCTACCTCTGTAATTATCCCTCCATCTCTTTCCTTCTTATTCTTGCTCGCTTTTTCTCTCGACTTACCGCTCTTCCTCCATCCCTCCCATTCAGTTTTTTTATTGGCATGACTCTCAGATGCGCAGTATTAACGAAGCATCTAAATACAAAAGGAAATTAACTAGAGAAATAATTAACAAACAGATAAAACACGAGCCACCTGATTTCCCCTCTGTCTCTTTCTTACGTTGCTACAGTTGCTTTCTTACCTTCTATCCCTCTTTTTTTCCTTTTTCTTTCCTATCCTTATTAATTAGTATGATGAAGTATGCCAGTTCAATTTTACATCTTTTAAAACATCAACATTTCATCACAAGCTGCATCATAATGGACAGCACTGACATCAACCTGCTACATTATCAGACCTGAGTGAGAAGAACTCTTGGTCCCGGTGGCAATTAAAATCTGCAACCGTGGCAGCGTTAGTGCCTTGCTTCTGGTTGAACCTACAGTGAGTCATTACCATAACAGGTTGCTCTTCCTTGTTTGACTGCATGCAGCAGAAAAATCGTCGTTACATACTCATCAAGCAGAGTAATTTTTTTTTTCCGGGGTGCCAAAAAAGCCGCGCGGGTCAGGTCACAAGTGCAATTTGCAAAGCTTCTTCTATCAACATTTAATATTTCTAAGTGTGGTTATGCCACTGTGATTATCAAGTATATGTGTGTGTGAATGCATGGCGGTGTCTATACGGATGTAGTGTATGTGTGTGTGTGCGTGGGAACGGCTTAAAAGCAGCACAGCGGGGCAAAGCTAGACTGTAAAAGATGTATTTAATCTGAAGATATTAGACTCAGGTTATTTTTACTTACCATCGCTCGGTATTAAAAAGCACAGTTACAGTTATTGTGCGGGGCAGGAGGCAGTTACTCTTATTGGAGGGGACCTTGGGAAGGCAGGAAGCAGCTGAGATTAAAGGGGCCGTTTAATCAAGGAGTGCACGCACACACACACAAACAAACATATACACTGAAAACACACATTGAAAAGTCACTTGTTATACTGAGTCCATACAGAAAATACATTGAATAACTACATTTCTAGATACCTATACACCTGTTTTTTATAAATATCTGCACCAATAAGAGCACAATAAGTTCCCACACACACACATACATGCTTGTGCAAATACATCTAAGGCCTCTAGAAGCTTATGTACGCAGTGTTTCAGTAAAGTCCCCCATTACATAAATGAGCAGGATAAGATGCTTAGACGTTATTTACACACGGGCCAAGAGGAGATTAGGATTGACCCCCCCGTCAATCTCTCTCCCTTTTGTTTCATTTCGTTTCACCCCCTCTTGTTTCGTTTTGCTTTGTTTCATTTTCTCTTCTTTCCTATTTTATACTGTTTGCTTCCCTTTCTATTATTTTCTCCGATTATTTTATACGGTTTGGTGTACCTTATGCTGTCAGTATGTGATATGTGTGCTAAAAAAGAAGAAAGATACAATGGAGTAGAATAAGATACTGTTGGTGTACTCGAAGTCTCCAAACAGTACAAACAGTGTCGCTAAGTGAGCCGGAGAGTAAATCGACCTCTGCGTCTGAGTGCTAACTGGAGCGACTAGTCATCCTGTCAGGAGTCCTGATTGGCTCATTTAAATACCGCTCAGGTGTAATTGGCTGGCAAATTAAACTGTCATTATTGGACAGGCGAAGAGGGAAAAAAAGCACAGGGGAGTGACAGGACAAAATGGCCGCCATTCTCCCGTGGGAAAACAGTGGGGAAATAAGGAGATGACAGACATATGCACACACAGACACACACACTTAAGAGACCTCATTCTAAAAGTACATATGCTGTATGAACTCACTCAGACATGCATAAATATACAGGCAGAGTTTCTGCAGAGACAGAAAGTGGCAAAGTACATGTAGGAAGCGTATTTATGCATTACTAGAACTTTATGAATGCCATTTTCTTGGACTTTTTACTGTCTTAAGAGTCTCTTCTTGTCCGCTTTTTTTTTTTTTTTTTTTTTCCATTTCAACAATCTGTTTGTGTCTCGCATCCCTCGTCCACTCTGTTTTGACATGGCTCTGTAATAAAACTGATGGATGGACGGTGACCAGAGCTTCTCCAGGTGAACCCTGACCTTCCAGAGTGTGTGCGCGTGTGTTCATCTGAGTGTGTGTATGTGTATGTGTGTGTGTGTGTGTGTGTGTGAGACTATGGCCCATCTGTGTGGGCCATTGAGAGCCTCTCTCTCTGTGCCCTCTTACTCTGACCCACATCCTCAACGGTCAACACTGAGAGCACTCGGGCCCTGGGGAGTGTGTCTCTCTTTCTGTGTGTATTTATGAGTGTCAGTATATGCAGGGGTGAGTCTTAAGAGGGCAAACACACAAGAAACACACACACACACACACACACACACACACACACACACACACACAGTTTTTCATGATCTCATCAATGGATTGTGAATACAGTATTAACGATGGCTGGGCGGCCCCTGGCCACTACTTACTGAATCAGATATGTGACATCTGATATGGCTTCAATTTGAAATCCATTTGTAATGCAATATAGCAGTGTACTTCATGTGAAGGTCAGGACCCAAAGTTGGGTCATTGAAAGATCATAATTATTTCAAAGGGAAGCGAATGGCCTTAAAAGCAGAGTCATTTGCTCTTTTTGAAATAGCATGGACGAGTGCTGTATTTTTTTTCCAACTTCGAATACTTGCATTTGCTTGAAAGTCAAACTTTGCGTGTGAGCCGAGAAAAGATATAATGCATTTTCTTTCAAGCAAAAACAGTTAAAAAATATATATATATATATATTTTATTTACACTATGGCTGCAACAATTATTTTGATTATCAATTAATCTGCCATTTATCAACTTGATTATTCAATTTATCATTAGGCCTAAAAAATGCCATTTCCCATTTCTAAATTTTAAATCTGGTTTTTTTCCAACCAGCAGTTCACAATCCCAAATATATTCTGTTTACAATTATATAAAACAGAGAAAGATTCAAAATGCACACATTTGAGAAGCTACAACCTGTGAATGTTAATCATTTTTTTTCTTAAGAAATATCTTCAAAACACAGATCACTGTTTGTTCACCGCTATGTTGGTATGTTGTGTACTGTACTGTACATCTATAGGGTCAAACTTGTAATCCAGCTCGGTTGAAACATTTCAAATTCATTCCAAATTACATTTTTACAAATTTTCTACACACTCTCAGAGATAAAGATACAGATCCAAACAATAGTGGTACTCATTGGTCAAGGACGGCTATACTGTACATGATCACTGTTGAAGAAATGAACACGAATTTCCTTTTCAGGCTTCCCTAAAGAGACGTTCCCGGCCACAAATCTGAATCCGAATACAACATTGAACCTGTGAAGTTTCAGCGGAACATTAAAAATGTTTGTGTCCGACTGTTGCGCGGTAATTACGTGCTTTTACTGCTACACACCTGGCCTTACAAAACAATAGACGCAGAGGAGCCGAAGGTTTCAGCAGGGAGCAGAGAATGTTTTAATATGTGGTATTTAATATGACATTATAATGGCCGACTGTATTCTGCTAATGACATGGTCCAGTGAACCATCTGTCTGGGGAATGAGAGGACAGCAGACATTACATCGGCTGTCAGAGGTGATACACACACACACTCTCTAAGCGCAGACACACATAAAATCGCACAAAAGCACACAGGGTGCCATTAAGTGCTGTTTAGGATAGAAAGCCTTTTTCTTGGCGTGTGTTTGTGTGTGTGTGTGTGTGTGTTTCGGCGCACAAAAGCCCAAACAAATGGATTCGATCCCTTGACGAAGTGCGTGTGTCTCTCAGCCCCCCCCGTGCCCCTGTTGTGACATCATCTATGAATGTCATAATTGAGGGTCGGTAAATTGCCGCTTTTCCCCCGCTCAGCGTCGCCCCATGTGTCAATACCGAGGTTCAAGGTGACGGAGCGGATCAATACGCAGAGACAGGAGCCATCCGCTGGATTTACAGCCCAGTAACAAGAGAGCAACGAAAACGACGCCCGCTGTAGCCTTCAGCGAGCTACTGGACGGGACCGCAGCGCTGCCGGCGAGCATTTGTCAAACATGCACACCAGTGATTCTCTGAGGAATTTTGTGTTCTTGCTGTTCTGAGGTGGGGGTAATATTGGTTTGAGTTTTGCATCAGTCACAGCTGTGGGTTGTGTTTTTGGTCGAAGCTGTGGAAGAGTTTTCATTTGGATGAATAATATCTTCACAGAAGATATCTTGACTTGTCATAGAGGGAACGCTACAGGTAGACTAATAACATTAACAATGCTGCTGTTCCATTTAGATGTCCCAGTGAGGCAAGCACAACTGGCAGGCCCTGAAAGACCTAAAGGAAAATACAGATGTTGTTAATCACTATTAATTACAACTGTGCTTCAGTGATGGAAAGTATAAGTTCATTTACTCAAGTCATGGACTTGGACGTGGATAGCTTTATGGCAGCTTTTGTCCATGGCAACGATGCAACACCAGTATCACTCCACGGAACAAGTCCCTATTTCTGACAGTTTAGTCACACGAGGCACTGCGTCACTGCCGGCATGGAGAGGATGAACGATTACAGCAACAAATAACTACAACCAATGTTTTCTTAAGACAAAAGAAAAATCTGAGCCTATCCTTTGAGTAGTGAGTTTTATTTTTTGCACTAGCATATTACTACTTTTACTTAAGTAAATAATCTTAATACTTCTTCCACTAGTGATGTGCTTTTGTTACTATGACATGCCATAATGTCTGTCGGTAAAAAGGCCTGTTGTGGTAAAAGCGGTGTCTCTGTCGACATGTTTCTTTTTTACCTTTTACACGCAACTTTTAAATTAATGTATAGGGGTACAGGCATGGATGGATTTCAGAATGGGCCTACCAGGCACAGGCCAGGTGACCAAGAGGTAAAAGAACCCCAAAGCCAACGCCTCTGTTATTAGTATATTTATATGAAATTGAACCGGCAACGTTACGGATATGTGTGCGGTAACCACACAGCTACTAAGGCGCTCCTTGTTCCTAGTACCTGATCTTTATCTTCCGATGTTTCCAAACTAATACAGTCTCACAGTACATAGTTAAACTATAGTAAACCAACATTAAATTGAGTAAAGCAATTTAAATACAGTATGTTTGACCGCATGTGCACCACCATTTCCTTTCATCACTTTATATAATATTTTGTATGGTTTGCGTTAGTATTTTGAATGATATCTGTGGACGTGTGCGTCAGTGTTGATCTGCTGAGGCAGGAAGCTTTGGGTAAGATTTGTACAGCCTTTCGAAAAATACTGAAGTTCACTCTCGGTTTTAGTGACACCTAACTGAAAAGAAAAGAAGACGAAAGCAAGAATGAAAGCGTATTGTATGTGAACTTCAGATAACAAACAGAACTTAAACAAAAAGGTCTTTGTTTATTGCATTTCTTTGGTTTTGTATACAGTGCTTGTGTGCATTTATGAATTCACATACATGTGTGTGTGTGTGTGTGCATTTATGAATTCATCACAGCAGCTACAGTGTCCAGCAGGCATGGATGCCACAATGATAGTAGGTGAGCTGTGAAGGTGACGATGCCTGCTGTGTGTGTGTTTGTGTGTGTGTGTGTGTGTGTGTGTGTGTGTGTGTGTTCCAGGTGATGGATTAGCTTCATTTCCAGTGTAAGCCGTCTGTTATGAGTGAGTGAGAGTGTGTATGCTTGAACCCAAGCGGCGGGAGGGAGTGTGTAAGTGATATGTGTGTCTGCTGGACCATGTGCGCGTGTGTTTCTGTCACATTGTGTCTATTTATATGTGTCTTTACCTGCATGTGTGTGTCTCTGTAAGTGTGTGTGTCCGTGTGACAGTAGCTGAGTGATGGCTCCAGTATTGCGTGTAGTATGGCGGACAGACGCTGGGTTTCTATCGCCGGGGGCAGCGGCGAGGTGTGTGTACAATCAAACGTGTGTTGACAGGCGCGATGGACATCACACAGTTATGATGACCTCAACCTGCTGCAGGTGACACCCCCCAAGCCCCCCCCACACACACACACACTACGAGCAAACACATACACACAAACTGAATTACTGTTAGTGATTCACTTACTTTTTTAACGTATTGTAGAAAAAGGCATTTGAAGAAACATTAACAACAAAACTTGTAAAAACATGTATTCTGTATATATATAACTATGGGAAGTACTTGTTTCTGATTGGCTGATGGATTCCCACTTACTATGTCTTCAATATATTTCTCCACAGACATGCTATAAAAGCAACAGGTTCAATTCTAAACAAGACAAGTAATTCAATATTTGTAGTGGATTTTTTTATTTATTTAGGGAGTGGCATTCAAAGATTAAAAGAGAATTCCAGTTTATTAAAACTAGGGTATTTTTTTGTAGTTTTGGCCATCAATTCTACGCCCGATTCGGCTGTTGTTGGTTTCACGCGGTGATTACTACAGTCCCTGGATGTCACATTAGGCTTCTTTTATTCATTCTTTCCAAGATCGCCCATGTGAATCAATGACAAAACATACTAGTAGGCGTAGGAGGCCCCTTCTGACCCACATCTATGGAGCTTATAACCACTGATAATGCACATTTAATGACCTGATAACGGTCTAACTGGTTGATTTCGAGAAGTTATGATAGCACTGCAAAGTCTGCTGGGCAAAAGATCAGCCAGGTTGCAGTCAGGAGCAAATGAAATACATTAAGAGCTTATTTCAGAAATGTAGTGAGAGACAAGAGTTAGAGTCCATAGCCATATTCCCACTCTGTTTAAATTCTAAAATGTGGCCTCAACGAGAGGTCATGTATCCAGACGGGCTGTTTTCATACACTGTTCATAGCTGTACCTACCAAAAGTAATGCACTGTAATTCGTATATATCCCACAAAATCAATTCATAATCGTGAACCAGGAAGTATAAAATGCGGCGGACGTTGCGTAGGGAGGAGGTCGTGGTGGATAGGTTGGGTCAAAAAATATTGGACTTTCGCCCAGGAGACCACCGTTTGTGTCTCGTGTGAAACCAGAAGTCAACGTTGATTTATTTGTCATGTAACTTACGTACTTAAGTAACGTCACTTCCGAAGTTATTTTTTAGCCAAACCACAATCTTTTCCGAAATCTAATTAAGTAGTTTTGTTGCCTAATCCTAACCAAGTAGATCTTTTCCCAAGCCTAACTAAGTAGTTTTGTTGCCTAAACCTAAGGAAGTTGTTTCCTGTGAAGACGGAAGTTTATTTTGAAAACTCTGTATGCATGTAACGAGCGGAAAATGAAACATGTTGCTGAACATTCGTAGGAAATCTAATCATATATCGTAGATATACCACTCAGATATCATACGAACCGTTGTATAAGAATATGTTGATCCACATTACAAAGTGAACTTTAAACAGTGCGTAAGTTCGACCACATGTCTGTTTGCATGTGTATGCAGAGGTGTGCTCTAACTGTGTGCTTTGTGCGTGTTTGTCTTTTTTTAGTCCTCCTTTGAGCCCAAAACAAGGTAAACGTATAATAATAACATCTTCAGAATGTATCTCCCCATCTTTCTCCCTTGAGCAAAACAACACACACCACGCACGCCTCCTCCCCCCAGCGGTGCGAGGAGCGCCCGGGTGTGAAATGTAAAAGGGAGAACGCTGTCGTTCAAACTGTCCCAAACACCAGTGTGCTCCCTCTCTCTCTCCCTCCCTCATGCTCTTGGTTTCCTCCAGCAGCTCTTCCTCATGTCTGATTCTTCCTCTCTTTCTCTGTCACCATCTTTCTTTCTCTCATCCCTCCCTCCCTCTCAGGTGGGCTGGCTGCTGCAGGTTGCAGGTGCGCGGGACCCCTCAGCCAATGAAAAATGAGTGCCGTCGCGCGCCGTGACTTTGATGAACCTCACCGTACGTCGGCCGATCACTCTTCTCCATTTGGCTTCCCCCGGAAAAACCGCCCCGCGACACACACACACACTCACACACGTAGTGTGCACACACACGCACACACAAAAGTGGCAAACGCTCTGGACCAAATATTTGTCTTGTTGAAGGAAGAGGCTGCGCTCGGGTAAATACGTGGTCAAGAGGCCCTTTTTGTCTGTGTGTTTGTGTGTGTGTGTGTGTGTGTTTGTGTGTGTGTGCGTGTAGTCGCATAATACCCAAGATGTGGAGCATTTCTAAGATTATTTTTAGACACAAGAGTGATTCAACTTTGAAGTTAGTGCACTGACAAGTTGACTGAAGGTAAATAAAGTAGGGCTGTCAAAGTTAGCTAGAGTGAAGATACTGATATATGAAACTAGCAAATCTAAGGAATTCAGGAATGTCATACTAGCTTATCATGAAGGAGGCTAAATAACACTAAAACACTAACACGCTAAATTGTGGCAGGGAAAAACTGGCATTTTTCAAAGGGGTCCCTTGACCTCTGACCTCAAGATATGTGAATGGAAATGGGTTCTATGGGTACCCACGAGTCTCCCCTTTACAGACATGCCCACTTTATGATAATCACATGCAGTTTTGGGCAAGTCATAGTCAAGTCAGCACACTGACACACTGACAGCTGTTTGTCTGTTGGGCTGCAGTTTGCCATGTTATTCAATTCTATTCAATTCAATTCAATTCAATTCAATTTATTTTTATATAGCGTCAAATCATAACAGAAGTTATCTCGAGACGCTTTATATATAGAGCAGGTCTTAGACCGTACACCATAGTTTAGAGATCCAACAGAGATATTTATGATTTGAGCATTTTTTTTTATATGCTGTGAGGGTTTCTGGACAATATCTGTCATTGTTGTCAGTTGTTAATTGATTTACAGTAGTAAATATATACAGTACATCCATTAGTATTATTATAAAGTAAGCATATTTGCCCACTCCCATGTTGATAAGAGTATTAAATACTTGACAAAGCTCAGATAAAAAACTGTATGATTAATTTGCGATTAATCGCAATTAAACATTTGAATCAATTGACAGCCCAATTATAAATGCATAGGACTCTTAATTCTGATATATATATATATATATATATATATATATATCATCCACATCACCACTCTGTAATTCCTTAAATGTCCATTCTCCCTCCCTCTCTTTCTGTCTCTTTCACACACACACACACACACACCACATTTTCCCCTCCCCACAGGAAACATTTTTGTGTAACACTTGTTGGGGAGATGACACGGGGAGACAAAACACTGTCCAGAGGTCACTGTGTGTGTATGTGTGTGTGCGTGTGTGTGTGTGTGTGTGCGCGCGCGCGCATGCGTGCGTGCATGTGTGTGTGTCAAAGGCATTGTGTGTCGGGTATCTGCTATTTGAGCAGCTATAAGAGTCTGGGGCTAATCCCTCCCAGTTGGTCCCTAATCCTGTTCTAATCCCTTTAAAACTCTCCATCAGCCTCTCGGGACCTCAGCGTGGTTAAATCTTGTCAAGTCACACACCAGAAACACACACACACACACACACACACACACCCTGTACTGCGGTAAGTGTTAACAAGTCACCGTCATCCCTTGTAAGTGAAATGAGCTGCTCTCCACTTGTTAAATGAGATTATGTCGATGTGTTGCAGGTTGTCTCTGTCTATTCACTCACTCAAGCTCCTTCTCACTCACTTTTGTCTCTTTCTTTTACTGTCTACCTCCCAACATGACACAGAGGCAAATGCAAAGCAGCAAATTATAGATTAGTAAATTAGATTTTTTTTCTCCAAAGCAATTTAAAAGGTGAACAAGGTGGTTTTTAGTGTCATGGGCATTTTTTGCCTGGACAGGGCAGCTTGCCTTATAATGAAAGGGTGCTGATTCCTTAACATAATTGAATACAGCATTTACAGTAAAATGACAGTCAATTACAATTATTTATGGTGCTTAAAGTACTTGCATAGAAATTATTTTCACTTGTGTTCACAGTAACTTCAATGAATCTTAAACACTAGGATCTCTCCTGAATATTGTCTCTGCTCTCTTATAGGCCTTCACATTATTTGTTGTTCCAAAAGCATGTGGACAGGGGCAGAAGAAAGTATTTACATGTGACTGACTCTTAACCAATAGCAGTGTTGGATGACAGTGGCTGACATTTAGTGCATATTTTGGTAGTTTTGCACAATCCTGTTTTTTCCCCCCTGTGCTTTATTATAGTATAAGAGCAAAAATCAACTTTAATGTAAGTTTGAACCTAATTAAAGCAAACTTTGATGTTTGTTTTTTTTGTAGGTGTGACATGATAAACGGGTTGTGGAGAATTGTGTAATCAGGAATCTGGTGTGTTTTTCTTGATCTATAAAAATAAAGGATGAGGTGGATTCAGGTTTGGACATCTCGCAGTGCATTATCATGCTTATACAATGACATCTGAAGGAAATTTTGATTTAATTGTCATTCATTTTTATTTATTTTTTAACATTTTTCACCAGTGAATAAACTGGTAACTTAATGTAAAGCATCAGTATTGTTGCTATTGTTGAATACAGCTTTCTACCAGATTTATGTTTAAGGTGTCAGGTATATGATCTTAACAACCAATCAGAAACAACTTTAGTCTTAAGGCCCTGGCTTTAATTTTCCAGTAAACCACACCACACCATATTGGCTCTTTTTTTTGTACAATTTTATGTCAAAAGGTCTTTAAAATGCCAAAAAAAAAAAAGAGAAGTACCCACTTTCATTATACAAACATACACAGACACACACACTCCCTATAATCCTCTTGCCCCCCCCCCTCTCCTCCACTTCCCAAACAGACAAACGCATTACACAAATGAAAAACAAGTGAGAGGCTGGGAGGAGAGGCAGGGAGGGGGAAGCAGTGGGAGGAGGAAGAGGAGGGGAGTGAGATTTTTATTTAAGTGTTCTTGTAAGCCATCTAAGATATTAATGTTGCAAAGCTACTTATCAATATTTGAGAAGATAAAAGGAGTGTGAGGGCGGAGGTGGAGTGTTGTGTGTAGGGAGGGCAAACCAGGAGGGACCTGCACTCTCGAGGTGTGTGTGTGTTTGTTAGTATGTGTGTGTGTGCGTGTTTGCCAGAACCACAGAACAACAATCAGAGACGTAGATGAGGTCTCTCTGACAGTTAGAGAAGAGGAATTGCTCGGGCTCTGTCCTACTAAAAGCTTTAACACGCCCGCAAACGTGCATAAACACACACACACACACACACACACACAAAATAACGCACACAGAAAGTGAGCGCCGTTAAGTGATGGTCAGGATGGTAAATACAACTGCTAATGCCCCGTAACCACAACATACTGATTTTATGTTGTGGTTAAAATGTACTGATTAATGTTTATGTTTATGCGTGTATTTATGCATTTATGTATGTACCCATGTATGTAAGTGTAAATGCATGTGTGCACAGGGATCGGTATGTTTTATGTATACAGTCTGACTGCACTTGTTTGTATTCACATATGTCTTTGTATAAGTATTTTAGCGATGATTGATGGACGTCTGCATACCTTTATACAATTTTATTCCAATTTAAATGTATTAATATAGTTAAAATCATGTGTTTGTCCCAGGGCCACTGTGGCAGGCATGTATTTTTTTTTTTTTTTGTCTGCCACTCAGAAATTTTATCTGCTGCTTTTGTCTACAATATCATTCAATGTTTGATATATTTTAAAGAAAAAAACATTATATGCTTGGTAAATTACAGTGTCCGACTTATACTGTAGCTTCTAGGGGGTAGGTGGGTACTGGACACGGTACTGTACTGTACTTTGTTATTGTCATCTATGGTTATTTGCATAAAAACACACATTTAAATGATTAGGAAATCAATGATTGTAATTTTATGTAAATTATTGCCTTGATTAAATAAATAGTCGCATTAGTAGTTTTAATGATGTATTAAAAGCTGCTTAGAGCTAGTGTTAGGAAGTTAAACAGGTAAACATAATTCCCTCTCTAAAATCTATTTTATGTTGCTGTGAAAACATCTCCTTGAAACAACTGCATTTATTGAAGTTTGTCACCAAAAACTACATTTTACAAGATGAACACATGATGATAACGTTATAATTTACCTTCGCCCAGTATTCATTTTTCGCTCATTTTTACTGAATAGAGCCTGAACGTATCATAATGTAAATTAATGGAACCTCCATTAGTAGCTCCATTATTTAACCAAGCAGGACTGTGCTGCCCACCGGCTGCTAACAGCTAACGTTAACTAGATGTTGATTTCAACACAGATTTTGTTGTTCATAATGTAGAATTATCAGGGAAAAAATATATATATATTTTTTTTTTCTCCACCATTGCTCTGGTCCCAAACAAACAGCGTGTGCATGGCGTTACGTCATTGAACTCCATGTTTTATATGGCTTATTTTATTAAATGATATTTGAGATGTCTTGTGCATCATTTTACACACATTTGAATATATGTGAGTATAATGAACAATATTTGGCTGCACGGCATGAGTTTGTAATGACTGACCCAACAGCAGTTCAGTGGGGTTTAAGAAGTTAAATAACTTTTTGTTGGTGTTTTTTTGGAAACCATTTAACAAAGTGGAGATGTCTTTAAATAAAGACACCTTCCTACCTGTGCACCACTCTCTCTGCTGCGTTCCCCCCCATCCTGCCGTCTCTCCGTCCGTCCAATCATCCATCTTCTCTGCGCTTCAGTCCCTCCCTAAACATTAGAAATCATCAGGGAGGGTGACGAGAGGTCTGCTCACAGGAAGAGACTAGAGTACTGGCAACCTCTCTGGAGAGAGAGAGAGAGAGAGAGAGAGAGAGAGTTACACAACACAACAAAAATCCTTTTCAATTCTCCTCTCATCAAATAAAAAAAATAAACCAACAAAAAGCTCCTTTGTCTAAGAAACTTGAAATCCGGCATTTAGCGTGTGAGTGTGTAGCCTGTGTGTGTTAGTATACAGGAGACAAAGACATTAGAGAGTGAGCAGCGTGAGCAGCACTCCGCAGGTGTTTGCCACCTCTGTAGCTCGAATACATTAAAGCTACACACACACACACACACACACACACACACACACACACACACACACACACACACACACACACACGCACACACACTGACCTCTGGACAGTGTTCTGTCTTCCTGTGTCTCTCCGTGTCATCTCTAGTGTTACACATCCAAAACACTTTCTGAACACAAACCACTAAATGATGGCTGCAGGGTGGAAGAGGTGTGTGTGTGTGTGTGTGTGTGTGTGTGTGTCTGTGTGTGTGTTTCTGAGGAAAAGAGAGACGGACAGAAAGCAGAAAAAGAAGGAGAAAGATTCTGTGTGTGTGTGTGTGTGTGTGTGCATGTGTGCATGATGACCCTAGGCAGGGCTAGATGGATGGGTGTTCTGACCTCCCTGCAGGGGTGCAGGCACGCTTATTTACACAAAGCACCCTTAGGTGTGTAGGTGTATGTGTGTGTGTGTGTGTGTGTGATACAAGCCTCCAAACTTAGTCTGAGAGAGAGCACCACCAATAAATACAAAAATATCAAAGATGTCTTTTTTAAAATCATCACAAAAAGGTGGGAAAAAAAACACTCCAAACCTCCCCAAAGGCTCGATGTCTGATGGGATTTCGTAAAGCTTTAGACAAAGACGACAGCTCATTTATCTCATATTAATGCTGGAGATAGATGGGAATAATCATGTACCCACATACAGATACAACTGAACCGATAACTCTGGCAGTATTAGTGCCTTGCTCAACACAGGGCTGCGTATACACTATTATGGCCAAAAGATGTGGACTTTTCGGTCTGGATTTTCATCGTTTCCATTTGGTGAGGCCGTCTCCTGTTTCAACATGGACCAAGCCCCCCCAAGAAGAACGCCAGGCTTTGAGGCAAATTTTACATATTGGCCAAATGGTGGGATTACAAATTCTGGGACCGTCACATGATGCCAATGGGCCTAAAAAAAACCCTTTTCCCATAGACTTACATTGGGAAACACAAATATGTAACTCGGCGGATAATTTTTTTTTTTTTAAGGTAAATCAACTACTCAGTACGAACACTTGAATAGTCTTAAAAGTCGTAAAACTCACTAATAGCCGTACTGCAACATCTGTGTCCATCACGTGATGACAGTGGGCCCAAAAATACTTTTTCCCATAGACTTAAATTGGGAAAGAGACTTCCGTAAATCAGCAGATAATCTTTTTGAGGTAAATCAATTTCCCATTACGAACACTTGAATCATCATTAGGTTCCAAAAGTTGTAAAATGCACTAAAAGCCGAACTCAGAGTTATTTCCCTTCCTCTGTTCATGTGAATGAGCTTCAGGACGAGGCTGGAGCGAGAGCTGGGAGGCGGAGTTAAAGGAAACGCTACTGAGTCGGCTCTATGGGCCCAATGGATGCATAAGATCCAGGTAATAATTCTAGACTCGGGAGTCAAGCTTTTTTTTGCTTCATGCGCCACTGAGCAACTTTCATAGGAAGGAACGGGACCCCGCCTCCGACGCTGTATCCAGTTCTCTTTATACATCCATGGACAATACCCCCCGTGCACACTAAAGTGATAGTTTTCTGAATTTGCTGTCAAAGAACTTGAGTGGCCTGCACAGAGCCCTGACCTCACTTTTGGCCATGTAGATACTTTAGCTCGAACTAAAATCCAGAGTTACTTCATGAACATCTGAGACCTGTGACACTGCGTACGTCAACCCCATATGGAACCTATGGGGAATACACTGCATCATCTGCGTGTTATTGGCACATGGACATCTAAAAACTCCTCAAATTTGAAATCCCAGACGTGATCTGAATACAACTGAATACACGTACACAAAAATAATCATTGAAGCTACAACATGTGCTGGAAAACTCAACAGCATTGCCTGACAAACACAAACACACACACATACACACACACTGCGATGTTTCTGCAATAATCTCTCTGGCCTCCTGTGTTCCCTTTGGAGTTTGGTTCTCCGTGTTAAATATTCATCTCTGCCGACGGTTTGAAACAAACGAGGGTGTTGTTGATATCATTATTACAGCATTATTCATTTAATGTTTATCATATTTTTAGCATGTTTGTTGCTCACAGTGGTAATGCAGGAACCATATAGGTGTGTTTTTAAATGAGTAAATAATTTCATGCAGTGAATAAAAACACCCTTATTACTCTCTAGTGAGTCTCAGTGTGCTCCTGTTTTCTTTTTTTTCTTTTTTTACGTAATCAAAACTTACATTTACTTCTGATGAGTACTCGAAATGTAGTCAATCAACTGTTTCCAGCTGTGTAAATAAATCTGAATCCCGTGTCGTTCACAATCCAACAGCCGCTCTTCTCCGGCTTTAATGTATGCTTGAATAACAACCCTGTCTGTTTTTATACTGTATGCGAGAGAAATATGTTCTGCATCCAGAGAATCACATTGATTTGCCTCATAAAAAAAAGGTGAATAAATTGCGCATGTATTTTATGGAAACAGAAAAATCCATGCCGCCGTTTACAATGCTTGCTGTTCCTGTAAATCAGACGGTGATCAATGTGTATATCGACTCATCCATTGCCACGGTGTGGATATATATGTTGTGTATGGATGTGTAAATGTATGTGGAAAGCGGTTGTGTGTTTGGGGACATTGTGCATGAGCAATTTGGCGGTTTACACGTTTACATTTTGTTTTGTACGGCAACTTTTCTTTGCAACTTTTCATCATGTGCGCATGTGACGCTGCAGGTGTTTATGTCTCCATGTGTGTGTTATTGAATGTGTGCAAACAGGCATGTGATCGTGTGTTCATGTGTATATTTTGTGTGTGTGTGTTTTCAGCCCTCCAGCAGGGTCATTTCTGTATTGACAACCTGCTTGTCCCTGTCATACAGAGAACATGAGTAGAAAGGCCATTCTCATTTAGCCTGATAAAGCGCCCGTAGCATCATAACGACCCCAAGCCATTTATAAATCATACTTTAACATGAGGGAGACGGACCTCTAACTGCTGACTGATTGCAGAATTGATCAAAATGACTCATTCATGAATCGGACTAGCGTTTTTTTTTTTGCAGTGCGCTGAGCGCAATCTTGCAGAGTTTTAAAAGGTGTAGATGTTCTGGCGGGAAATTATGTGTTGGTTATTGTGCGATAAATATTGTTATATTTTGGGCTGATCTTCTGCTTCATCTTGTTGTGACTTTATCCAAGTATAGATATTATTTTAGTACATTTAGTTCACTAGCTCACTCTTTTTTCTTTCCTTCCTTTCTTTCTTTCTCCAAGTTTGTCTCTCAATCTCTCTTTTTTTTCTAACCACCTCCCCCCATCATATTAATCTGCATAGGAACAATCAGCAGCTCATGTTTACTGATTCGCCCAATCAGGTATCAGTTCTCCCTTGAGGTTCAATGTCCCCATTGACAACCTGTGAGTGTGTGTGTGTGTGTGTGTGTGTGTGTGTGTGTGTGTGTGTGTGTGTGTGTGTGCTGTGGACAAAGGAGGAAAATCCCTGCGAGAGTCTAGCAGAACGAGTTGATCGATCCTCAGCAATTACCAGCCAATCGAAATGTGATTTATTTCCCAAGGAATCATTTCAATATCAAGAGAGCCGGCGAGCGGATGGGAGGGAGTGTGTGTGTGTGTGTGTGTGTGTGTGTGGAGGGAGATCCTTGTCAATAAACTACCACTTACTCCTCTATTCTTCTTCCTGTATCTCTCCGTCTATCCCTCTCTCAACCCATCCATCTCTACACTTTCTTCCTCTGTTTTGCCTCTCACATTCCCTCGCTATATCTTTCCTCTCCACCCATAACTCCTTGTCTCCGTTGCCAACTTTGTCTATCCCCCTCCCCTCACCATTCTCACCATGTCCACCTTTCAATCCCTGCATATGTCTCCCCCAATCTTACCTTCCTGTCCCCTATATTCCTCCCCTTTTACTGCATTCCCCCCTTCCTTCCTTCCTCTCCCTCCCTGACTGCTCCCCTGTGAGGCTATCATTCTGAGGTCTTGTCAATACGACCAGTCAACCAGACAAAAAGACCAACTGACCAATTGAGGTATTTTGACTCTTAATCCCCCTTCCTCACCCCCTCCTCACCCCTCCTCCTTTTTCCACCACCGTCTCCTCCCCTCATCCCGTTTTTTTTGCACTTAATTAAGTCGGCAAGTGGCTGTCAGGAATAATTTTTTTGCTGCGGCGCGGGGGCCGAGGGCCGCGGTGGACTTGACATTTGATAATATTGCGTCTCCACGTTGATTGAAATTGATTTTAGGGGGGGGGGGAGAGAGAGAGGCCCCCTGCTCGCCGCCGCCGTGATCGTTTGACAACTCTCAGCCAATCAGCCCCAAGGACAGCCCATGGACCCCCCCGATCTTTGGCGTGGCAACTCATATTCCTATACGAGTGATGGCTGGGCGCCTTTGCTTGTGTGTGTTAGAGATGTGTGTCGGGGTGCCAAGGGTCGGACATGGAATACCGTCGCGGGGTCATGGAACTGGCAGTCACATTTCCCATAAATCAGTTGAAACAGAGGGACATGTGAGTGTGTACACAAGACTTCCCTTATGTGTGTGTTTGCGAGGTGTACAAGTAGCAGACAAACACATTTTGTTTCTGTGTCTTTACTCAGCAACCTCTGCCCCCTTCAGCTACGTTTTTCCCTCACCAGCTAATAGAGGGTATAATGTTAGATGCAAATGACTGTTTTAATTGTTGCCTTATTAGCGGGGAGTGGGGGTATTAACTAAAGAACATCATGATGAAATGCCACTCAAAAGCAAGCTGCAGTCGGAATCAATCAGGGTAATTAATTACAAACACGAACGCCACCATCAGTGTTTCCATAATGTTTACAATCAGCCTCTCAATGCTCTCACTTCACTTCCCTCTCCGACTGCACGCCGAGACCCCAGCGAGGCCGCGCTTCGCCGTACGGGTCCCCAGCATGTTTACTGCTATCTCTTTACGAGCTGTTGTCCCAGGGCAAAAACTTAATTGTTATTTTTTTGTTGTTTTAAAAGATAAAGTATTTCGGAGCACCCTGCCTAAGGAGCATAGACTGGCAAAGATTTAATTAGTTTTGACCAATTTTATTCTCAGTTTATAGGATATATTCTTTGGTTTTCAATTATAATTATATCTGGCGCAGTCTCTTTTTTTTTATTGTTTATCTTACTGAAACTTGTTATTTTAACATGTGTTGTAACTTTAATGAAAAATGCAATGCAGATAAGCAGAATGGCATCATCAAGTTATTAATGTGATTGTTTATTGAACCGAAAACTTTGAAAAAGTAGAACATATTTATTACTAGGGCTTGGACGATACGTCTATCTACTCGATTTGATACTATCACGACACTTGGGTGCCGATTCGATATGTAAGTATTGGGATTCTACAAGTATTGTGATTCAATATTGACTGTTTTGACACTAGACCATGGGAAAAAGATGATTCATATAATTCTTTTACTTTTTTTACTTTTACTTTGGAAAATCCCTAAATTGATAAAGTAAACATGTTTGATTTTCAGCATGTATTTAGTCAGAGATGTCCTGAAGTCAAATACATCAGTTATTGGAATTATATATATATATATTCTTTGTATGATATCAAAATCATTTCCTTCACAAATTAGTGATATTTTCTTTTTTATTTATAAGGAACATACTTTGCGTGGATATAATCCAATCAATCTTATTTCCATATATGTATTTGTCTATACAGTTCCCTTTGTTAACACCTTATTTTGAAAAAACAGACATAGTCACACGTGTTTACTTCCGCTAACTTCACCAAGTCCATCGCTAGCTCTCCCGTCAGCTCCGTTCTCTTTATACATCCATGGTCAGCTCCATCGGGGCTGTTTGAATGCATTTAACATAAATGTCAGTAAATGGGTGCTCTACAGTTGTAGCGTCGGCACACTTGACCTCGGAGATGCGAGTGACGGCTGGCTTGACTGCACGTTACCTCAATACGATAACGTTTCCTGTCCATGACAGAGTTAGCATGCAGCTTCAGTAATGATGTCTAGCTCTGCTTTTCCTGTCAATGTGTGAAACCCAAAGTGTTTCCATACTTTACTGTATGTGTAGTGTTTACCACTTTGGATTTAATATGTGAGGGTGCAGGTCGTATCCAAGGAGACCCATTTCGGCTCGCTGCGACTTTGTTTTGGTCTTGGTTTTTGAAATGGATATGACTTCACGTTACGCAGACTACAACAATAGAAGCAGTAATTTCCTTCTCAAATGAAGCAGTTATATCAATTCTGGCATTATATTGATTTCGAAATCATAAAAAAAATAGCGATATATAGGTGAATCAATATTTTTTCCCACCTCTATTTATTACAGTTGAAATTTCTGTCATGAAATGGATGAAGTTTAAATATTTTAAATGTTCTAAAAGTCCATCGTAATGTGTTATTTCATATACATTTTAGTGTTGTTGAAAATAAGGCTCATAGTTCTCGGTTTTTACCAATTTTGACTTAAAATGTTTTAACTACTGTGATTTACTTTATGAAAGTTCTCGATCATTCCAGCAGCATGTTATCTACAGTAGGCACACAAAGTCAAAGGCATCTGTGTCAATTGGATCCAGTTGCCTTTGAACTAGTACGTTTACATCTACCAGATTTACTATATGTCATACCTGATGTACAGATGGACCTGAATAAATAAGTGAAGAAACATGACAAATGCAGATGCTTCCATACGGGACACAAAGGGGTCATTGAATGATTTGATGAGAATGAAAATGATTTCCTCTTACAGAAATATCCACAAACTGTCAGAAAGTAACATTTGAATGAATGACTATTGTTTTTCTGCACCCACCTCTAAACATTGCAGATGTATTTGCGAAGTCCCCGGCATACCCATTCAGTCTTTTTTGCATTCTCATTTGCCCCTGTTTTAATTGGGTTATGGGTGTCACTTGGTGTGTCTCTGTCTGACTGCGAGAGCCGTTCCATATTCCTGATGAGGTTCTGTCTTCTAACCCCCTTTTCCAGGCGCTCTAATCGCCTCTCACCGCTCCAGGCAACAGACAAACTGTACCGCACACAGAGGGGAAATTGCTTTTATTTTGGAGGGGGCTTGTCTAAATTAATGGTGATATTTTTTTATTCACCGGCGGTTAACTACAATGTTTTGCTTTGGTAACATGGGCTGGATGAAGATATTCTCAACAACAGCATGAGAATGAACAGTGGTTTCACAACTATGGTCAACTTGTCGCCGGGTGTATTTCCATTCTTCTTTCCTCTGTAGAGGTGCGCCGCGACAGCCTCTAGGTCAGCTTGGAAAGGCTCGGGGTGAAGGTGGCGCTTTACAGCACCCCTCATCCGGACCTCGTCGCATAACGCTCGTTGTGCCCTCTGGACGGACTGTCAATGTCGGCAATTCGACCCATTCGACTCGTCTTGAAACACGATTGAAACTCGTTTACCATGCTTTCTGACTACGACTTTTTTTTTGGTGTCATCACCATTCATATTTATACAACCGGTGTGCATTTACAAAGTTTTCTTTCTAAATGCATGACAGTTGGGTGTACAAAGAATCCAACTTTGACACTGGAAATTGCTATTTGCATCTTTTCCCTATACTAGCCAGCAATGTTTCTTTAACCACAATTGTTCCCTACCCTTAAGCAAGTTGTTTTTTTTTCCTAAACTTAACCAATCATTGGTTATGTAGATATGGGTTGTTTTTGAAGGCAACCTAGTTTAAAGGACTTGTTGGGATGGATGGATGGATGGATGGATGGATGGATGGATGGATGGTGGTTCATTCCCCACAAGAGCATAGTTTATTGAATGAACTCAACTTCTTTTAATCTCTGAAGGCAAAGCGTGAGTAATATTCCCCATCATCATTTTGTTCACCTTCCTTACTTCTTCCTAGTCTTTTGTACCCCCTTACACTTCTATTTTCTCCTGCCATCTACACCCACATCCACCCTTCTCCTCCTCTCCTTTGCTCTATATTCCCTCCATCCTCTTTCATCCTCTCTTCTACTCTGCTTTGCTTACCTCCTCCTCATCCCTCTCCTGCTCATCTGCCCACCCCCCCCTCCCTCCATCTCTCTCCGCCTCGCTTCCGCCCCTCTCCCTTGCTCAGCCTTCTTGTCCGACAACTCAGCTATTAACCTCTGGCCCTGTGTCTCTCCTCCCATCACCGCTGCAGTAATTAGGAGGTCAATCCAACCCTCCTCTATCATTTACCCTGACACACACACAGACACACACACACACACACACACACACAATTTCTTCATTTCATGCTCTCTGATAGTGATACCGAATGTGACAGATTAATTGTGTTACCAGCTCCGCCCAAACACACACACACATAGAAATATATATATACACGCTCACTTAAAACTGACATATGTCAATACAAATTTTGAAAACTTAACACTCAATTAACAAACTGATTGCCTGTAAAAAAGCAAAGCTGATTATTGGTCACCTTTAGCAGTTGACTTGTTAGGGTGGAGAGATCATCATTCAATTTTCTAATAAAGAGTCCCTCCATACAATCCTATCATACTGTAGCAACATGCATTTATATAGATTGAAATATCTTGCGTCACATTTATCCGTTTTGCATGATGATACTTATTTATGTTTCACCAGAGAATGTACGTCTTTTGAAAATTAAAGAAAAAGCTTTGTGTAAAAAGTAATGTGATTTTATGTTGTTATGTTGAAACGGTTTGTGCTGATCGTATGCTGAACATTGTTTTGTATAAACTGACTTCTTTCTAAATGTCCTACTTTGCATGACGCCGCCTTACTCCTATTTTACTCCTGTTCAGCTAGGGCTGCTGCAAAGCTTGCGGGAGCCGCAAGCTGTTTTCCCCCCCGGTCCTTTCGAAGCCGAGAGCCAGTTGCGGCACACCGCTGCGCACCGCGGCGCCCTCGCCCTGCTGCCCCTCCGAGTTGAATCTCCCATGCAGACTGCGCGTGGTCTGACTATGTCAATGTGGTCGAAATCATCAATGAAACTCAGGCCAATGGATTTTCTAAAAAAAGAAGAAATCTGAGTCAAATCAGAAAATTCTGAATTGGGTACAGCCCTGAGATGGACTGAAAGTAAAGTGCAGAAGTTAACTCATTCATGAGCACACACCCACTGAGCCAAATAACGAGTGAGGGCGAGCTAACCCAGGGTTAGCCACCCAGTAACGCTACTACAAAGGCTAACCCAGTAGCATAAAGCACACCCACTGAGCTGTAGAACGATAGCCGATTCAAACCAAAATCGCAAAAAGGTACTTTCATGACGGCTATTTTGCTTGACTTTATATGATTGTGGCATGCAACGGAGTTGTTTATTTATTCTTATATCACTGAAAAAGCTAAGACAGCCTGTGAAATGTAGCAAATCAGCTGCTCTCCCAGCGGGAGATGTGTGCGAGCGGCGCTGGCCGTACGTCACTTCAGCCTTCCTGTTGGCGGTGCGAATGCAAGGTTTGTAGATCTCGGGGGAAGCTCCCCAGACATGTTTGGTTCAACAACACCTATTATCTTGAAATGGAAACATATACTTCCCCTCCTAAATTTTAATATTGGATTAATGAAGTACTGACATGTAACAAGCTTGAGGAAATAAGATTGACTCTGCAAGGGGCTCTCTGAAAACTTTTCATATAATTTGGAAACCCCTTCTGGATTATATAAAAAAATATCTGACACTTCTTTCTGCTACCAAATTATTAATTTATTTAATTCCAAGTGTTGCAACATGGGTTGGTGGGACAAATGGTTCTTCACATGTTATCATGTTATTTTGAATAATTTTGTAAAGGTAACATATTGTTAGTCATAATGCAGTCGTAATATATGTGATTAAATATAAATGAATGAATTCAAATTAACACACAAACACATTCAATATGGTAATTTGATGCGTAATTTCAACGTGTGTTATTAGCTAATCATGCATTTTAGAATATGTTCATCTCCATACTACAAGTACACACACACACACACACACACACACACATAAACACAGCAGGGTTGACAGCACTGGGCAATGAGCTGTCAGAACGGTCTCTCTGCATCACACAGGTCATTGGCTGATCCCTGTCTGTCTCACCTTTCTCTCTGTCTCTCCTCCCTCCCCCCGTATCACCCCTCCTCCCTTCCCCTCCTCTGCGTCTCATTAACACAACATACAATTAAAGTGTGTGTATCAGTGTCAGACCCCCGCTATTAGCACCTCAGCCTAAATGGCACTTGGCAGGGAGCTGAATCGCAGCTTCCTCCTCCCAGTCAAACAATTAAAAGGCCTCAGACACGCGATCAACGCCGAAACCCGTTAACACCTAATTAGCTCGACGCAGCGGCGTGCGGCGTTGCTGCGCCGTCTCGTAGGTGGACTGACACCGTCCAGAACCCCTGTCACCTCTGTTTGCATATGGACGTTTAAAAATGCTTTTCATTCTCTTTCAAAATGTACAGTTATATGAAGGTTTACCTCGCCACGGCTTGTTGGGTTGCACTTATTGTTTAAAGCAAAGTCAGCACAGCAAAGTCAAGTCAAGTACTGTCAGCATAAGCACACTTATTTTTTTCCACAATTTGCAATGCCTGATAGAAACAAACTTCCTTACAACCAACTAAACAGTCACCAGGGAAGGATGACACCCAAAAGGAGGGACAAAAAAACTTTGTTTGACGCCTCATGCATTCATATATTTAATTAATTTATAAAAATAAACCAATATTTGCTCACACAACAAAGCTCGAAACAGCAGCATGAACTGTTAGACGTTGAAGCCCAAGGGAAAGAAATTTAAACAATAATCCCTCCAAAAGTCTCCAGACTGCAGCGATTCTCGGACACACACACTCAAACCTATCCCTCTTTCTCACACACATACATATACCACACCCTCTCCCATCACTGCAGCAGTAAATATCTGAGATCTAAATCCTCTTCACAGCGTTGCCTAATTACTCCCAACAACATGGTAGCTGATTAACTTGTAATTGCTGCTCTGAACGCAGCCCGTCCCTCTCTCCTCGTTAGGGTTATTACTGACTATAATTACCGCTAATGTGCAGAGAGGAACACACACACTCACACGTGTGAACACAAACATGCATGCAGGTGGGAAGCACCTGAACGCAGACGTTCTCCTTCACAACACAGACACACACACACGCGCGCGCGCGCGCCTCGCCGGGAGAATACTTATTTTCTTGGAAACTGTGACTGGTGCACAAAGCAATAACAGTGAAATTTAGGCAACTAAATTCATTTTCAGTGTGTTGCCTCATTTAAGCGATGCGATTCGCAGCAGCCAAAATCCTGTAATGGTCTTCATAAACCTCATCACGTCCTCAAATCTGTCATTTCTCGTCCCTTGATCATGTGAGCGAGGCCTAAGATGCGGCTGTTTTCTCTCCACCCATTTTCGAATCCGGAATGGCATTACTTTTCATTTTAATTTAGGTTGATTGCGATGACGGCAACAAACAAGCCGGAGCTTTTTCTCCTACCAGAGTACCGGTTGGATTGCCATAAACATCAAATTTTAGAGGTTGATAACAAAGCAAATATCTCCTCTGATAAATGATCACACCGAGCCAACCCTTTTAACAGATAACGACACAAAAACATGCATGTTTTGCATGTGTTTACGGCGTCAAAAAAATTTCCTGAGTTTGAATTAATCATCCCAAAAACAATCTCCAGCAAACAAACGATTATAAAAATGTATTTTCCGTGTTTTTTTTGTTGTTTTTTGGGGGGGAAGAGGAGTGGGGGGTGTTTTAAGTATATCCTGTCATCACGGAGATCACATCCCAAATTGTTTTGATATCCTGCAGGAAATCAGATAAGTAGCGACATATGTTTTGCATTTCCATAAAAGCAACATTTGTAGAATTAACTATATCTGCTTGGAAAAACCCAAAACGGGGGAATTTATAAAACACTCATCTGTTTATGAACGTCCTCGCTGGGTTTCCTGTGAACAGCAGAACATACAAGAAATAAAACTATATTTTGTATAAACAGATTAACAAAATAAAAGGCACTCTCCATAGGTCATTTCTGAGCGGAAACTATTTTTTCTGATGCAAAATTCCAGCACTGGATCGTGATTATTAAAGAAAACGAGTTTCTCTTTGAAATACAACTGTGAGCTGACAACGTGGTGCCACTATTGTTCGTCTTTCTACGCTCGCTCTGCAATGCAACGGGCTTCTCCTCTCCCCTTTCTGCCTCCTCTGTTTAAAAAGGCATTTGCGTGAATCTAAATCCGGCTTAATCGTAATTCTCCAACTAAACTTGCTGTGGAGAAAGCCACGAGCGCGAAGCTCCTTTTAAGTTCATAATCACTTTCTCCTTTAGCCGGGGATAATGGTACTACTTGTGGGAGATTTAGCCCACGTCTGACTTTCTCTCTCTCTCTCTCTCTCTCTCTCTCTTTCCTGCCCTCCCTCTGCATCTCTCTCCGTTTCCCCCAAACGCTATCTCTCTTTCTTCGGACCATTAGTGATATTGCCGGGCCGCAGACCTCTGTGTTAAGTCACTTAATCAAAAGCAATGGGTTGAAAATCTTGTTTGGTCTCTTACGTCTGATTCATTCCTGCAGACAAGAGCAGCGGAGAGACAGAGAGAGGGCCGGGGGGAAATAAATGGAGAGCGAGACAGATAAGTAGAGGGAAGGGAGAGAAAGTAAGCGAGCGAGTGTTGATAGTAAAGTGAGATGGCGAGGGAGAAAGTGTGAAGAGAGGAGAGAGAGGACATTAGGTGGTGGTACTATGTGTTATCAGCTAAGCAGCAGCAGAAAGGCCATCATTGGCTCTTTCACCCTGAGGGGATGAAGAGGCCACTGTTCCTCTAACCACTTCTGACCACCTCTCATCCACACACACATCCGCACACACTCAACAGGATTTTCAAGTTCTTTTCTTTTCTTGTTCCTCATCGGACTTCTTCGTCAGTATAATTCAGACATTTACAAAAAAAAAAAAACGCTTTTCCTCTCCTCTCCTCCCACACAACACCGTCCCAACAGAGACCTTCAAAATAAAATGTTCTTGAAAAGAGGATACATAGCAGATCCTCCAAATTAAACAACAAAATACGCCGTTTAACTGTCCTCCGGTAAAACACAAACATTTTCTGATCCAACATTGGCAGAACGACATAATTTGTCAGTGTCTCTAAAAACTGTGACAAAACAGTGTTTCAAAAATGAAACCGTGTCTGCTCTGACATCACCATGGTTAAGGTATGGTTAAAGGCAGAATGAGTAGGATTCTCCTTTAAAAACAATGTACTCTCTACTTTCTATTTCCTTATTTTGCTATGTTCGGGACGTTTCTTGGCGTCAACGTCTATAAAAACGTAGCGACCAGGTCCCAGATCGTGAGCACGCATCCAAGAGGAAGCTACAAAAATGCGCGGGTAAAAAAAAAACATGAATATAGTGAGGACAAGGACCAAACATGAGAGTAAATCTGGGGTTGACTTTAAACTGCTGGCAAGGACCCTAACCCTAACCGTAGTCAGGGGGCGTGTTCTTCTTAAAACCGCAACCGACAAACCCTGCTCATTCTGCCTTTAATTTTAGGCACAAAAACGTCTTGGTAGAGTTAGGAAAAGATCATGGCATAGGTGAAAATTTGTACTGCTTTAAGTTTAGGGGACCTTCGTCATCATGATTACGGTAATAAAACAGGCTAATGCCGAATTCACACCAGGCAGTGCTGTTCTTTGCAATAATTACATTTTTTCTGCGCCCGGGTGGCGTGTTCATGTGTTTCAGGCAGGAAGAAATTTGTTGGGTAAACATGTCACAGGAGTCACATAATCTGTTTACTGATTGGCTGCGAGTCCTCTCTTGCCACATTTCGCCGCTTAATGTTAAACTTTTCCCAACTTTTAGTTTGGCCTTACTTTGCCGCAGAATCAAGCGACCACAGCTCGCTGAGCTCTGGCGCTGCCGCCGCAGCTTTTTCAAAGACATTGCATGGCAGTTTCTCCGCAGGCTGCACTTCGCCACTGCTATGGTGTGAATTTGGCGTATAAGGTTAGGGAATGACCGCAGTCATGCTTAAAAAGAAAACCAACATCGACTGATGGCCAAAATAACAAATTGTGCTGACGAACCTAGGTGAAACAAACTAAATCCAACTCCCTGGGAGCTCCAGCCCTACAGCTTCAGTGCCATTTAGAAAATGTTGTGAATGGACCAACCAACCAGAAGACACTCATCAGTCCGGGTTAGATGCAGAGAGAGCGCCATGTCAATGAAGGTCCTCTCAAGTATAGAAGTACAACGATGCCATGCATTGCTTGTGTGTGTGTAAACAGGAGATGATGGGTGATGGAGGGGCTCCATGCTCCATAGGGGGGCAAATGGAACATACGGAGCACCAGACCTCTTCTGCTGTTGTACTACACACAAAGCGACACACACAAACAGATTTTACTTCCATTTATTAATTCAAAAGAAGAAAAGAAAAAGTTGATTTCCCCTTCCTCAGTGCAGCTGACAGGTTTAAATAATAGAGCGTTTGTCTTCTGGAGGATGTGCAGCAGGAGAAGGAGGAAACACAAGAGGAAATAGTCCTTATGCGCTTCTATTCATCAGTGTACATCCATGAACTTGACTTCAATTGATACCCACTGCTTGACGGGGAAATACTAGCTGTAAAAAATGCACTATTTGTCAAAAATTCTACCTGCAAAAACCACCCAGATCTTACATTTCATAGCATGGAGAAGCAGACTAACAACAGGGAACAGCATCAGTTTGATTCCCCCCATGGTAAAGGCCAAACCTTATACCATTAATGCACTAGCTTTTTGACATCAATGCACTCTACCGCTTTGTCTTAGTTGCAGAAGTTAAATCAGCAAAGCATTTTCTCTCCAAAAGTAGAGAACTGCACAAAGCTGAAGATCTGTAAGATGGTTTAAAAGTCATAAGTGAATTGAATTTTCTTAATTATGGTAAAAGTCAAAAAGTGGTGTACTTTGTTGTGAATTACCCTATGATGCACATCAGGGTCAGAGAGTAATCTCTCCGCTCTTAAGAAGACCGTAGTTTTCATTTCCTAATTGAGAAAGAGATGGATTGAGGGATAGACGAGGAGCAGAGATGGACGACAGAAACTGGTATCTCTCTCATCCGTCATCTCTCTCTCTCTCTCTGTTAATAGCCTTTCATTTCATGTTTCCCTTTACCCTCAGTTCCCCCCTGCCCCATATGTATGAGTGTTCAAAGTCTCCTGGATTTGGGACATTGCATTGTGGGATAGCGCAGTTAGCCGCCCTACTTAGCGGAGTCAAGCCCCTTTTAAAAACACCCCCGGAAATCCCTCTCAGACCAAATCTTTTAAAGCCCTCCATCTCTCCCTTCTTTTTGGAAATGCACAGTTAAAGAAGAGATGGAAAAAATAAAAACACAAAAAAATTGAGTTTAATCTTTTGGACTTTTCAGGGTGAGAGAGAGACATTAGAGATATAGTAGATAGAAGTAGAACAAGAAGAGTTATGACTGTGCTATGAAACAGACAGAAAGCAATACTTATTCATGATTTTTTTTAGCACTGTATACTGTATACTGTGTAAACTTTCAGAACTGGTTGTTCAGCCGGTTAGACTGTTAACAGGTTATTTAATTGGCGTCATCAGTGGTCATAACCCTCATAGATGTGGGTCAGAAGGGGCCTGCCACACCCACTAATAGGTTTTATCATCAATTTACAGTGGCGATCATCGAAAAAAGTAATAAAAGAAGACGACAGCGACCTCTATAGCGACCGTAATAATTATGAAAGGAGCAAAAGTGAAAGTGAGGCGCTGTAGTACAGACGGCATGAAGACTTTTACCCAGGAGACTGGGGTTCGCATCATGTGTGAAACCAACGATGAGTAGTTGTCTTTGTGTTCGCAACCTTAAGTTTCACTTTCACTTTTCAAACAGTTATTTTAAACCACAACACAATCTTTACCCTAAACTTAACTAACTGGTTTTGTTGCCTAAACCTAAAGAAGCTGTTTTGTTTGTGTTCAAAACATGACATTTCATTCAGTTTTACAACGTGTTCGATCGCCCCCTGGTGGCTGGTTGCAGTAGAGGTCATAAAGTAATGACCGCCTCCTCCATGTTATGGATGGGACATGGGACAAACTAAAAAGTCAACGTAAACGTCAAATAAATGTTTCCCAAAGATGGTTTCTCTCATTTTAGGTAGTTCTTATCACGCTGATGTATGTTCAAGTGTTCATTTTTCTGATAAGTTTGGTTTGAATTAGTTATTTGATGCTATAAAAGGGGGGTGAGACGTCATGGTTGACAGCTGTTGAGACTCTCTTGCTGACAAGCTGTGGCCGCGCTCGGCTCATGATTGGTTCGGGAGGGTGACCCCCAAAATCTCAAGAAGGCAGCTCCCGTATCCGGAATATTTTGGCTTCACTTCTGTACAGTGGGAGGAAGTGGAGATGCGTCGTCCATACAGTCTATGGTTGGAATGTGTTACTTTTAAGTTTCGCTTTCACAACCTAGTAGGCTCCTACTGACCTACATGAGGATTATAACGACTGATAATGCACATTTGATGAGCTGATAACAATTTAATCGAGTCTTGTTGAATATTTCGATTGAGAAATAAAATCAGAGGGGTTTGTGTTTCTCTCTCTCTCTCTCTCTTTCTCTCTCTCTCTCTCTCTCTCTCTCTCTCCCCTTTGTCTGCATGTTTTTTAATGAAGCATGTGTTGCTGCAAGTGTTGCTGATTCTCGGGAGGTGTGGATACTTCACATCAAAACACACTCCAGCACCTGTACACACAATCAGCCGCCTCCTCGCTGCCACAGGTGTACTGTAAGAACACACTCGGTTACACACACCTCTCAGACCTTTAAGAACACCCAATTCAATTAACAGGCAGACACATGCACACATTCAAACACACTCAAACCCGCCCATCCACCCACCATCCAATCACCTAATCCACCAAGCTTCTCAATTCAATTAAGACACACCAAAATACTTCTTTTGATCTCAGTATTGGATATCAGCCACACACACCTGATGCTAGCAGCACTAGTGGTCTCATTGTCCGCAACACAATGCTGCTAAAAGCTAACATCATCTGGCTAGAGGTAACAACAGTTTTCAGGCAATAGTGATATTTTCAAAGGTACAACAGAAGAGCGTGCTGCGAATTCAATTATGTAGCACTGTATTTCATGTGTGTGCGTGTTTCTGTGGATGTGTTTTTTATGTTAAGTGTGTATGTGTGTTGCCTCGGTGTATGCAAATGCCATTTCCATTTGATAATGAGCTTTCTACATTAGCCCTCCTGCATAAACTTGCTCCACTTCTGGCCTGTTTATCCAATATGAATAGAGCTGGTAAGGTTTTTATATTTTGTTGTTACGTTTGGTTGCATTTGTGTTTTAAGTCACCTGTTTGTTAGTACACTACATGTATACTATGTACTAGGGATGTCGCGAGAACCGATACTCCGGTACCAAGTCGATGGCAAATTTCTGAAAATGTGACAGTACATTACTCATTTTTCTACAGGACTGGAGACTAACGACATCTCGGCGTCCCGGGGACGATAGAAAATGTGTTTGGGATGGAGTGAACTCCCAATCAACCGTATTTTTTACAATGCGAACAATAAATCAGGGTTGAAATCGGCAAGACGAGAGCTAGTTAACGTTAGCTGTTAGCTCCATACAGGACTGTGCTGCTTACCGACTGCTAACAGCTAACATTAACTAGCTCTCGTCCCGCCGATTTCAACACGGGAGGTGACATTGATTTACATTATGATGCGTTCAGGCTCTATTCAGTAAAAAGTAATTGGTGAAGGTAAATTCGAACATAATCACAATGTGTTCAATCTTGTTGTTGCAATCTCGTAAAATGTAGTTTTTGGTGAGAAACATGAATACAGTTGTTTGAAGAACAGCAATATAAAATAGATAACAGAGAGGGAATTATGACCTATTTAACTTCCTAACAAAATCCAGTATGCAAATGATAATAAAGGAGTGTATGATAATTTACTTTTGCTTTTTATCGTGGTATCAAATTGGTATAAAAAATTATGGAATTTCACTGGTATTGGTATCGAAAACTAAATTTCTGGTATCGTTACATCCATAGCCATAAAAAAAAATAAAAATTAAGAAAATAATATTTACAAAAATGACCAAAGAATAATACATTACAATTAAAATATCTTCTCTTGAATCTCTTTATCACATATCATATTGCATCTATTAATATTGGTGATGAAAGTTTATGCCGGTAGGAGTGAGAGCATTTTGTTCTCGGCAGATGAGAGTCGAGGTCGTCTCACTGGCAGGGAAATGACATTTTTGATTGTGGCGCCTGTTTTGTGTCTCTCTACATGAATACACAGCGCTGGATTTTGCATATGTAAGGTTAAAGTGGCGAAGCTCATCCCGCTGTATTCAATCCTTAAAAAAGACATTTCCTCTTTTCCCCCCCCGAGGCTGTGTGTGTGGGGGGGCAGGTTGAGGTAATAGATAGGGGGCGGGGGGGTAAAAATGGCATATGTGTGCATCTGTGCATGTATACGTGCACACTTGCATGCAAAATCATTTGTGTGCATATGCGTGCGTGTGTCGCTCCCTGTTCATCTGAATGGGGATTCATTGGGCAGCCATTTCAAAATTAAATGCTTTTGGTCAGGCAGATTGCTTTACGTCTCTGTCATGTTGCTGTGAATGGGATGCAGCCTTTGATTGATATGAGGACTGACAGGAGAGCCCCCCCTACACACACACACACACTCACACTCACACTCACACTCACACTCACGTCCTCAACCTCCACTCCTTTAACTTATGTAATTTGTCCCACCACACTGTGTATTCTCATCGTTTTTAAAGATTAGTTTTAAGATATTTCCCATTCATAAGACAGTTTACAACAGACTAGAATAACACACACCACATGCTCTTGATGCAGACTTTAGCAAAGCTTGCTGTAACATAAATAAACTTTTTTTTTGCATCAAGACCTGAATAATCTTAATGATTCTGCAACTGAGGTCTCATTTTAGTCACTTTACAGACTAATTTCTTTAATGCATTAATGCAATCAATCTTTCGGATGTTTTAGCGGGCTCAGTTTTAAACATGGCATACTAGCTTGTCGCGAAGGAGGCTAAATAACACTCCAAACTTACACTAAATTTTGGCGAGAAAAAATTGGCATGGCCATTTTCAAAGGGGTCCCTTGACCTCTGAGCTCTAGATATGTGAATGAAAATGGGTTCTATGGATACCCACGAGTCTCCCCTTTACAGACATGCCCCACTTTATGATAATCACATGCAGTTTTGGCACAAGTCATAGTCAAGTCAACAGTTGTTGTACGTTGGGCTTGAGTTTGTTATGATTTGAGCACATTTTTTATGCTAAATGCTGTACCTGTGAGGGTTCCTGGACAATATTTGTCATTGTTTTGTGTTGTTAATTAATTTCCAATAATAAATACATACATACGTACATGTATGTTTGCAGAAAGCAAGCATATTTGCCCACTCCCATGTTGAGAAAAGTGTTAAATACTTGACAATTACATTTTGAACAGATAATTAATCCGGATTAACTATGGACAATCATTTTGACTGACAGCCCTAAAAAGAAAACCTTATATTGAGTGAAAGGAGCCAGGATGAGTGACACTACATGTTAAACAAACCCTTTTCTTTTAAACACATTAATAAAGTGATTTTAATCTGGTGGTACGAGCCCTTCAGCCCTTTGTGGTGAAAATAACATTGTATATCATGATGTCTTTTACTTCATCTAATTTGCAGAACATCATATTTGTCAAATTGGTTAGATTCTGATATCAGTTCAGACTTCTAGCTTGTCATCTTGTGATTACCTGTTACTAATTTCGTCCACTTATTGGTTCTGAGAAGAGATTTTAAATAGATTTTTTTCATGTTTTTTGTCAATGGTCCAAATTGTATTCTAACCGTTGTTGTCTTGTTCCATTAATATTCATAGTTTGTTTCAAGCACTGTGGCTTTACTTTTTTAAAATCAAGTTTCCACAAAGTTTCAAGCTTTGCCCCATCCCTCACAAACACACACAGCTGTCAGGAACTAACAGTACTAATAAGAGATCTACAGATGGTCCTCAAATATCCTGCACACATTTCCTTTTCCAAAAACAACTTATGGAGAGTTGGTTTAAGAACAATTTGCCAAACTTCCAGACTGCCATAACTAAACACAATCAGTCCCGTCAGTCTTTGAATTTCCTGCTTTGTGACAGTCTGCATCTGCCTTCCTGGTGAAACGTCATCCGTCTGTCACGCACACATGCCTTCATTTCCTACGAGAAATATTCTTAACTGTGGGGGTGGAACTGGTCTCAGAGTTACTTTGTAGGGCATTACTTCATTCTCTGATGATGCATGAAGCTTGAGAGCGCTGCTGCGTTGATAATGACAATCGAGTCGGCGGCTTGATGTGTTGCTAAACGCCTCACAAGCTCTTATTTAGGTACCTGTTGTGTTCATTCTGTATGTGAGTCACACCTAAAAAAGTCAATCAGAGAGGAAGATTTCAGCTTATTTTTTTTCAACATCCTGTACCCGCCTTTGCCCGATGTCAGCTAGGATCGGCTCAAGCCCCCCTCTGAATAGGATAAGTGGTTACAGTTGATGGATGGGTTGAAAACGTAATTTACATGGAAGCTGATCGATAAGAGAAAGACAATAGTTCCCACTCAGCCACTGTCCATTAACTTAACCATTTGTCTTTAAAGCTGCAATCGGTAACTTTGAGCAAATAAGTTATTTTTATAAAACTGTCACTGAGACATGAGACAGGTAGATTGTGAAAAAAAATCATGTCCCTCTGTGTCCTCCTGTGCCTCAGAATTTGCAAGATTCCACCGCGACCCGAGTGAAAACAACCAATCAGAGCCGAGCAGTCTCTGGGCAGCTGTCAATCACTGCTCGAGAAACTCACGAACTCCGATCAAACGATCAAACTAGGCGGCGCTGATCAAATATGAATCAAGATTATGTTACACTAATGCCCCGCAAATGTTTTTTCAGAAACATCTTGCAGTGTATGAGAAAGTTTGTGACCCGACCGCCATGTTGAATACAGTCGAGCCAAAACCAAGCACCGCCCAGAGCAAACTTTCACATTTTACAGCTAAACAGTACACTAACATATGTTTCTGAAAACATTCAAGGTGAGAAATAGGTATTACAGTAACTTTACTGTATCTTGATTCATATTTGATTGAGCGTTGCCTAGTTTGACCATTTGATCGGAGTTTGTGAGTTTTCGCGAGAAGTGATTGACAGCTGCTCCGGAGACTGCTGCTCGGCCCTGATTGGTTGTTTTCCTTTTCTCACAGATTATCTGTCTCATGTACTACGGTCAGAATATAGTGACAGTTTTATAAAAAATAGCTTTTCATATGTTCTCAAAGTTACCGGCTGCAGTTTTAACCCTGCCATGGTGTTTGTGAACAAGACAGTGATACCAGATGAGGCATCAACCGAAAGGCCTCAAAATGGAAAATGCAGTCTTCAACTTGTAACTCACTGTTTATGGCATTATTATTGCTGTCCATCAAAATAGTCAAATTCTGTATATATACAATAATGTCTCGGGTATGACACAGTAATGCTGTTCAGGTGGACAGCAAGGAAAACATCCGTTTTGAGGCTGCACTCACCAGCACAACAAGCCTGCTGAAAACTATTGTATTTTGTCATAAAAATCTATTTGAGTTCTTGTCACTCTCTCTCTCTCTCTCTCTGGCTCCACATCTATCTGTATCGTTAGTTGTGCATTTTGTGTGTGTCTGTGTGTTACACGGTGTCTCATTCGCTTCAGATGCGAGGGCTTCTCACTCGATGAGCAGATGAAAGCCGCTAAGAGGTAATGGAACCTCTGTTGAGACGAGCCAGCCAATCTGCAGCTCACCAAAATACATTTCACACAATCACGAGCACGCACACACACGTCTACCTGATACATTTGCATCTCGAGTGCTGTGGCAGCTAGCTAGCTAGTGAGACAATTTGAGTTAGCATTCAAATGAAGGCAGTGTTTGTGTGAGCCCTGGAGAGAGAGAGAGAGAAAAAAAAAAAACAGCAGAGAAAGAGTTTTTTAGGAATATGCAAATGCTGCCCTGCATGGGAAATCTATCTTGAAATGAGCTTTCTATTTGGGGAGCTTAAATCAAGAATCACTTTGGTACACTGATGTGAATTGAATAACTTTCGCTTCTGCCGATGTTTACATGTATAACGTGGTCGGCAGGGCTTAAAGAGACAGAAATAAAAATTAAAAAATGCAAAGAAGAAGAATGAAAAACTAGGGCTGTCAAAGATAGCAAGATAATAATTAGTTAACGCAATTTCATTTTAACGCCACTAAGTTCTTTAATGCATTAACGCAATCGACCATTCAGAGGTTTTAGTGGGCTCAGTTCGTACAGTGCTATCATATGAAACTAGAAAACCTAAGGAATCCATTAGTACCAATCATGTCATGGTAGCTTGTTGGGAACATGGAGAAGTGACACTTTTTACTGAACCGCACTGGTATGTTTTATCCTTTCTCAAGCCGTCAAATTACATCATGTTGTTGTAAAATGTCATTGTGAAGCAAAATTGGCTGTACAGTAAAGTATCCTTAACAAGACATTTGTGTCAAAAACAGCCCGTTTGAAAGCAATTAGCAGATTATTTAACTCTGGGCAAAGTAACAGTTAATTAACAACCTCTTAAAGGAATAGTTTGACAACATGCTTATTCACTTTTGTCTATTTAATATGGAGCTTTAGAGCTGGGAGGCTTTGAGCTTAGCAACAGCTAGCCTGGCTCTGTAAATAGCAGTACAGATTTCATAAACAAGATAATTAGTGAAGCTGGTATATACTGATTTTTTAATCTTGGACAGAACCAGGCTAACTGTGCCCCCTGCCTCCAGTCTTTATGCTAAGCTAAGCTAACCACTGGCTCCAGCTTAACACTTAATGGACAGACATGACAGTGGTATGGATCTTCTCATCTAGATCATATCCAAACGTCTAACTATTCCTAAATTTCAACAAAACTGTACATCCATTTTGAAACAAAAAGTGTACCAAGTCAGTACAGGTCTTCATTTGATTAGCTAAACAAAAGTACTTTTAGGTAAAAAAAAATACAGGTTAGTATGTTGTGCCAACATGCCTTCAATACAGCACCTTTATGCCCACACATGGACAACACCAACTATGACAACTCACTCGACAACCTACTCATAAAAAGGGCAACAAAGCAACAAAACTAGCACCATCTACAATCTCCCAACCTTGTTAGAGCAGAAATCAGTTATCATCCAAAAACTACTAAATGAAAAACTTAAACTCGTGAACTCTGAACAAATGGTCAAACTGCGCTGCGCTGATCAAATATGAATCAATATTCTGTTATTGTCTATTTCTGGACTCAAATTGTTTCAGAATCATCTTATAGTGTACTGTTTAGCTGTAAAATGAGAAAGTTTGTGACCCGGCATCCATGTTGAGATCAGGTCGAGATGGCTTGAAGGAACGCCAAGTTCCCGTCACATGACCAGAGCACAGCCAATAGGAATGCTCTTTCTCTGAAATGACCTGTGATTGGTCAAAGTCTCCCGTCACGGGCTAGATTTTCTAAAGCCTGAAAACAGAGTCATGAGGAGCTGCAGAAGTCTAGTTTTCTCTCAAAACACTTGAATTTCAATATGCTGAAAGGTTATTATGGAATTTTTTCGCAATGATGCCAAAAATATACCGCCTACTGTCACTTTAAGACTCAGACTGTGGACCCAGATGGACAATGAGAGACTTGGGAGAAACGTGTTGAGAGTGTTGCTCTAAACAATCTCCGCTGCACAAACACCAACATGAATTTAAAACATAGTTAAAATGTCATCTAGAATATGAGACATTTTAAAAATCTCCACAGTAAAGCTCATTCTGAATCAACATGATACTTAGCACTATAACTCTGTCACGCTGCTGTTTCCAGAGAGAAAGTTATTACAGTGATTTGTTTGCAGTGGAGCCCTCCACAGTTGCCGGTATCGATGTGGTCTGACCGTAGATACACGCGTGTGTGTGTGTGTTTCTGAGACATTATGCAGTACTTGTAACTCTTGCATGCACACAGACTGGTGTGTCTGAATGTGCATACAAACAGGATACAAACATGTATGTGTGTGTGTGAGATAGAGAGTGTGTGGCTTCATCCTGTGCTATATGGATCATAAAGCACACCTAAAAGGCTGAGAAGGGTCGATGGAAAGGGGCGACAGCCTTCTGTGTAAAACTAACAGCTCTCAGATAAACTAACGGAGAGAGAGAGGCGGGAGTCAGAGCAAACACACCGCAGTAGATCACATGCAGATAGGCTCGCCCGCTCACCGTAACACCGCTCTATCCCCGGAATCCCTCGTCGTAAAACTTACTTATGGCTCTTTTTAATTCTTCCCGGTGTGAAAAGACCCTGGCCGACAGTTAACTAACTAATGGGATAAAAGGAGCAGGCCAGAGATTAGCCTGATCCGACGTAGCGGTCCAGAGATGAGACCTCACGGCAGCATTGTAAAACAACACTACTGGAGTGTTATATATACGGTGTTGCTTGACAGGAGATATTTTGCTCCAACTTTCTCTTGTACTGGGCTGCTAAAGGCTGGCCCATGATAAAAGATTTTTTAAAATCTTAACAGATTTTGAACATGTGAGAGACCCCACACATTATGATATGTTATGATCAATTTAACAGTTTGGATCCTATAGTGTGTGTTGAGCAACGATTTGGCCAAAACAGCACACCACACACTAACAGATTCATTCATGAACAACAAGCATCTTGACTAAAAAAAAAAAAACATAATCTCGCAAAATCCCTTGTGATCAAACATGAATTTAGTGTAAACAAACATGGCGGACAACAGGTAAGAAGGATTAGCAATGTTTTTGCACTACTTTGTACTGAAAATTCGCGAAGGATGGACGAATGGAGTCATGGAGACACGTTAAAAAAACACTTGTGTTGCTGCCACAAATCAACAAGTTGGTCCTTCATTTCTGAGCTCCATCTTACTACTACTTTATGCTTCGCATTTAGCATTAGCTCATGCATTAGCCGCGGCCGCCATGACGCCGGTGGATGTCCATCCGCTTCAGTCTCAACTGGTATTTCCCACGTGACTGCGTCATCGGCTGTCCTCGGGGTTCCCCACACACACAACAGGAGATCCGATCGTAAATATTGAACATGTTTTAATATTAAAGATTTGAAATCTGTGTGGCCAGGATGGACTTCTGAGCCGATTGGGGGATGTAAAATGTCACTCTTAACATACCTCACGCCACAGGAATATCTGAACCTAATCTTTAGAACCATCAAAAAAAATCAGGACTTGGCTGACGATTGTCGAGAGGGAGGAATCAGGCCCCAAAATCGGCTTGATTCTTCCGTAGTGTGTACCCGGCATTATAGACACATATAGCATCTACACGGCTCTCTCACACACGGAGTTGTGTTTTCAACCAAAGCAAGAAAGGAAAGAAAGCAGGAGTACCTGAGGACAGGGTGCAAGAACAAGTAAGAAGGATGTAGAAGTAAGCACACGGGAAAAAAAAGAAGAATGAAGAAAAAAGAGTGGAACGCTAGCTTCCTATTTAGATGATGATTAAAATTCATAGGCTCCCCACCTCTAACATCCCTTTACCCCCTCCATCCATCCATCCCTCTATCCATCCATCCAACCCCCCCCACCCCACACACCCCCTTCGATGCTGAAGCAATCTCGCAGCAGTCACAGCCTTCTCTCCCTGCAAAATTAATTTGACAGGTTTGCATTAAGGCACCTGATCAATACCCACTTAGAGCCGTGAGGGCTAAAGCCAAGAAAAATAACGCACCGGCCTCCCCTCCTCTCTCCCCTCTGTACCAGATGAGAAAAAATGAATCTTGGACACTTTTTTCACCCCTCCCTCGATCGCTCGGCGGTCCTAAGCCCTGCTCTCTATCAGACGGACGCACACAAATAAACACTCGCATAGACACATAAAAGCACACAAATGAACACATATACAGACGCGCGCATGCGGCTCCAAGCTTCTCTATCAACGGGCTGACCTCCTGCCATTGATCGGCAGCCGTTAAGTTGACAGAGGGCCTGGGAGCTGTGTGTGTGTGTGCGCGTGTGTGTATTTTGCGACTTTCACTGGGCACTTAACCAGGCAACGATCAACTATACAACCTTGATAAAGTCAAGACTGTGTTTGTGATAGACGGCCCAAAAAAGAGGATAATTTGTGTGCAGTTGAAATGGAACGCGGAGTCGGAGTTTGACACAACCTCACAGGCCGTGCATCTAAAAAGGGGAAGAGGGGAGTCAAAGGAGTAGAGAAATGCAGAGATATGAGAAAGAGGGCAAACACAACAGATAAACTGAGAATATTCAACAACCATTGGTTCCTAAAGACAAGTCTGTTTGAGTATCCATTTGTTAAAGCTTCGTATTTACCCTATCCTCTCTTTCATCAACTCGATTCTTAACATTTGGAAAGCTGTCCACAATCTCTCCTCTCGTTGACTCCCGAGCAGTTCCAGTTCTGGTGAGTTAAATGTTTTTTGCTCAAGGGCACCTTGTCAAGAGTTGTTAAATGAGTTCACAGTCGTTCCCTCACAGTGACAGCTGATTCACAGAGCTGTTGAGGAAAATTACAGTTTGTTTACGATGGAAGACGAGCATCAGCTTCAACATCAAAGTTACTAATCTCTAATGGCTGATGGTTGATCATGTTGGCATCATGTATATGGTAAATTGGTTATGTGCATAACAAGAGACATCATCTCCATTCACACTGTATTTTAGATGTTTGGTAGTGAGCACAGATGTTCAAACTGTATGATTTATCTGATGCAGGCAAGTGAAACTGACTCACTATCATCCTTGGGTTTTGTACCTTTTAGGCACGATATGCACAATATCTATATATTAGGCTAATAATAATTGGCCGCTAATTAATAGAAATTTGTATTATCATTTATTATTCCGATAATGAAATTATAGACGATAAATGATTGGCCGATTACACAAAGCTAAATTGCTTTAATTGTAACAAGTGCAGCATCTACACATTCGGATACACTAAGTGGCGGTATGCACCTTTAAATTTGGTTTGCGATCTGCCAATAAACACGTATTGAGTATACACTGACATGTCTGATGTGATAGATTATGTCAAAGCATTTCTTTTGAAGTCTTAGGGCAAACTGCTCTATAAAAGCCAAAGTATGTTTGTTGAAGTTTTTTGATGCACTTTACTAGAAAAAAATGAATTACCATTTGAGAGTCAGAAATGTTCTTTGTTTTTGTTGTACTAACAATAGTGATGTCAGTCAGATTTGGATAGGTCAGAGATATATATACAATCATCCACATCTTAGTCTTTCAGGTGTGCATCATAAACTACAGGTTCTAAAAATTATTTTTAAAATACAAAAATGTGAAATTATCGGTTTTCTTTTTCGGTATCGGTCGTGATAAGAAGGTAATTATCGGTTATCAGCTGAAAAAAATCCATGTCGTACATCCTTTAATCTTTATTCCTCTAGCTGAGTTGCAATGATTGTAAAAATTGTTTTAAAATGTACATTTTAAAAGTAAAAACCTGCTTTAAAATTAAATTCTTAATGAAGAGTGTTACTAAGATGCTAAGAGGTGATAAAAGTATAAAAATGCAAGAAAAAAAACTACTTTGCACAGCCTTACATGTCCTTATAGTACATTGAGGTTTTCCCAATAAAAGGTGGAAAAACCCAATAAAGACATCTGATAAAATAAAAGTGGATATAGGGGAATAGAATAGGATCTGAACTGGAGTCAGTATTTGGCTCTTTCAGGGTGCTATGACTTTTCAACAAACTAATTTGACTTAAAAATCCACATTTTTTTTCTTAAACAGGAACCAATAAGTGAGGGGTCAAGGCAAAGTTAACATTTATAGACAATTGAAGCAGCCTCTGTACTGGGACAAGAGCTACACTCCTCCACTTATCCCTCCGTTCCTTCTTATCCATCCGTCACAGAGTCTTCCAGGGCTATCCCATCTCATCCAGGCAGAAATCAATACCTGGCCCCTGAGACAGGCCCTCAATAAACAGTGGAGGGAGAAACATGGGCGAGCCTCCAGAGCTAAAGCTCCCCCCTCGCCTAACCTCCCGCTCTCTGCACAACACAAAGTAAATGAACTCACTACTTTTCCTCTAACTTCATCCAACCAACAGCAGAGACCCCCATCCAATGTTTCATCCCCTCAAGGTTGCGGCGATGTTTCAATCCCGGCAATGATTCAAACAAACGCACCTTCACACTCGCGTAGGAGTTTGCAGGCTGATAGGGAGCAGGTACTGTATGAATGTGTGCTTGTGGATACAAGCGTGGGATCAATGCATGCACAAGCAATACATGTTCTGTCTCAGCTGTCTTTTTCCTTCTCAATTCTTGCAACAACAAAATAAAAATCCTATTTAGTGATATGATATACTGCTGAAACAATTACTCAATCAATTCATTAGTTGATCAACAGAACATACTGTATGTACATTTCGATAATGGATAAATAATTGAAGTCTTTTATCCAGCAGAAATATTGCCGGATGAACGAGGTTCAAGTTTAGCCATGATAATGTGAATTTGCTAACAAGTAGCCAACAAGATGGTATCACAAGTGCAACTACAACACATCTTTTTGCAGTTTGTTGCATTATTTCAATAACCTCTTGGCTGCTATGGAGAATCTACAACGTGTGGAAACTTACAGATCTTTCAGATTTCTTTTTTTAAACATGATCTGTAAGTTTCCACACGTTGTAGATTCTCCATAGCAGCCAAGAGGTAATTGAAATAATGCAACAAACTGCAAAACGATATGTTGCAGTTGCACTTGTGACACCATCTTGTTGGCTACGGTTTAGCAAATTCACATTATGGCTATAGTACAACTTTCTAAACAACTACATCGAGATCTGTTCTACACAATATACAAAATAGATTCCCCTATCGCCATTTTTTTTCCCCTTTGATTTCAACTAGTAACGCTTCAGCAACGATAGAAAACACTTGCTGTATGAGGGTCAAACAAAATTTGTGAACCGCATACCCTTCTGGCCAATGACACAAGGGAACACAACTCCACCAGGCATATGACTATAGATTCTTTAAACTGAAACCAGTTGAAGACAGTGGGAAAAGATTAAAAATATCACTAATAGTAAAAGGTATTGTCTTGGTTTGGAAGTTGACCATAGTTCAGTTCAGTTAAAAGAACATCTTCCGCCCTGTAACCTGAACACTCTTACCCTGTTTCAGTATTTGACTTGACTTGTTTCTATTCATGTATATACTTTTAAATGACACATTTTTTTCTGTTTTCATAAACAAAGCATGCTGTTTTCTGTTTAATACCATGGACACAATGAACACAACATGAATTAGGACACACGTATGTGAAGGAGAGCGCTAACAAAAGTGTTAAGTCAAAGTGCTAGTAGCAGGCTCAGCTCTGTTTTAAAGGTTCCCACAGGTTCCCCCATGTTATGTTTATTTCTTCAACCCTGATCCTACCAACTGGGGTTCCCGCAGATCACAGAGGTCTACTTTTTTGTCTATATCTCTACATGTGCTTTGTTCTATAACACCAATTTGTCTTTGCCAATCAATTTGTTCCTTCATATAATTGTTTTCTGTTTCTGTTTTAATTGGTGTTTTTTAAATAATGATTTAAAATACAAATGTAGTCAAAAGCACCCAATTGCAGCCTAAAATAGATAACATAGACTAGATAGATAATATGTGGTCGTAATTTAAAGTATCACACATTATCAGTGTGGTAGAAGCACTCTGTCAGTCACTGTGAAGAAGACAGACACATATTCCCTCATGAATGATCAGTTTTTTTTATTACATAACTAATAATGCTTTGAGAAGAATTAACATTTTGCTATGATGGCTGTTCTTGTCGGTAGTAGTATGTTAAATATGTTGGTAGGATGAGGGTTAAATTAAGAACAAAATACACTTTTCAAAAGGCAATGATCATCATCCTAAAGCGACAGACACTGTCTCAGCACATCTACAACATTAAAAGACACTCAGTTTTGATTTGAACATGTACTTCTGTTGGAACAAGAGCTGATGAAAGCCATTTATCATGTATGTTATTGGCAGTGTACAGAGAAAATACAACTCAAGTACTCCAACCTCTGTCTACTGTTCACTGCAGCCTCACTTAACATGAACCCCAAAGTTAATAGCTGTTGTGTTGGCACTCCACGTCCACTGTGTTTTGGGCCTATCAGAAATAATGCTCATTTCACAAAATTCCAATCACTCCACCACTTCCCCACCAATACTTTACTATTGACCCTTTCATCTTTGGGACACTGGGAGACTTAAATGCCTCCAAATAGCTTTGTCTTAAATCAGACTTGCATATTTCCCCATCCACTAACACAGTGCGCTCCAGGGGAAACAGAGAAACAGAATAAGAAACTGCTTTGTTTTACTTTGAACTGAACTTTAAAAAGATTCTTGAGTTGCACATTACCCAGTATGTTCTCACTTTGAGCTTTACGTGATCGCTCATGTGAGTGTTTTCCTCTCTTCCTTATTTGATAGTTTGTCTGTGAATTACTGTATTGCTTTCCTCGTGTTTTTTTTTTTCTTCTCCTATAGGTGAGAGTGGGAGTCGAAAAAGAAAAAGACAGCGGTGGGATTTTACTTGAGAGAGCCGAGGCCCGTGCACGCTGAGCTGCCGCGATGCAATTTCACCGCCGCGTTGCCACTTTCAGGCCTATTCATCCCTCCCTGCTGAGCCCCATTAGAGAAGACGGGCAGGTGAACAAGTGCACATGGAAAACAAGTTCCTCTAGGCGCTGCGGAAGCACCAGCCACCCCCCCATCCCTCCTCCCCTGAACCCTTCTCCTCCACCCACACACACACACACACACAGAGCACAGTCCTCCTTAGCCAGATGTAGATTGGAACAGACATCAATAAATAATTTAGAGGTCTTGAGACTTTTAAGTAGGAATCTATGCAGTGTGAAACGCCGTTTAATCGAGTAACTTCTGATGCCGTATCAATCAAAGCGGGTTAAAAGCTGCTAACGTCTGCAGAAAAAAAAAAAAAAAAGAGGAGAAGCGAGGGATTCTTTTCGTTTCATTCCATCACCTTCTCTCGCACTCTCTGCACCACTTTTTTGTCTAGTTGATGGGACATTAGGTGACATTTGTATTCATCAATTGACCCTTATCCACCGGGTCGACATATAGAGAGATAGGCAGACAAAGACAATCTCTCTGGTGCAATGCAGCTCATGCTAATGCAATAAAAAAAGAAAAAAAGACAGGCTGATCAAGAGGCACCGTATTTTGGGGGAAGAAAAGGCATTTGAAGATGGGTTTCGAATAAGCCCACTCGATTTAACTTGCCAGACACTTGATACAGGAAGAAAATGTAATGAAATGTCAGAAAGACGATTTCACCGCTAATTCTCACAGGTGCAAGGATGCGCTGATATGATAAAATACAAAAGAGGCCTGTATGCAAAATGAGCACTATCAGACTTGGGCAAAGACGGAGTGATTTGAGCAATATCCCCCCCCACAAGCTCACATATTTGTTCATTTCACAATTCACATATTCAAATGTTTTACATTTTGATAGCAATAACTCCGTTGATAGATCAAACCTGGCTCCTCAAAGAGAGAAAATAAATAAATAAATTGTGTGCCGTATATATTACGCGTATATATTTCAGTTGTTTTACCACAGCTGAGCAATTTGCCTGCGAGAGCGTAGTTGTCAAGTTATAATAATATTGGAGTCTTAGCCAGACAAGCAAGCATGACGACGTGCACACACACACACACTCACGCAGAAAAAAAAAATGAGTGTCTGGGATCACACACACACACACACACACACACACACACACACACACACACACACACACACACACACACACACACACACACACACACACACACACACACAAAGCTCAATTCTCTAGTGTCATCAGCAGATGTGTACATACCCTCGTCTCAATACAATACAGATGAGCTAATAGCCTCGGAGGCTCCCAGGCTGCCTCTGATCTCCATAATATCCCTACACACACACACACACACACACACACACACACACACACACACACACACAGAGAGAGAGGGAGATAGATAGAGAGAGAGGTGAGTGTACCTGCACAAATCCCATAATATCTCAATACCTGCCTGTCTGTGGGGAATCAGATAGACCTGGTTTACATTCAGCAACATTCAGAGGACAAATATGATCACTTAGAGACACATTTAGAGACACATGCATGTATGTGTATGGGCGAGTGCACAAAGATACACAAGCAAGAGTCCTTATGCACACACACACACACACACACACACACATGCATGCAGGTAATATCATTTAGATCCAACTGTTTTAGAGGTATTACAGGTTTAAAAGCTCATATGCAGGAACACACATTTGTTTTTTTAGTATTCATACGGTACATCAGTGAGCTGTGAAATGGCACACACTCATTTGAGGTACAAATCAAAACATGGCTATTGTGAAGGTGTCTTGTTACTCTTATTTTGTTCATCTGATTCGAATGCCTTTCAGGCGAAAATAAAGGCAGTTTTTTCAGAGATGTTTTGTGGTGCATTTAATGGTGACGGCGATGATGTTCAGCTACAGTGCATGACTTTTGGTGTATTTTTTTCTCATAAATTAACAGGTAACCAATGTGACCATGGGCACACACACTCAGATTACAGATTAAAAATCAGGCAGTGCCATAGCTCATTGAGCACATCGAGGTCACGTACTATGTTCTACAATTACAGAGAAATTACACAAGATAGAATCTGAAAAAAAAAAAGTATGAGTGTACTTTTTAAAAATTGGCGCATTTAGCCAATTCGGTGTAGTTCACATCGAATGTCACTAGAGCTGGGTACTAGATCCTCAGATAGTCACTAGATCGGTACTCGATACCTTTAAGGTATCAACTGAAATAACCCAGTACCAAGTAGTATTGAAACTTTTCCATACCTGGCAGCATTCGATCCTTTTTATGCCCAGATCTAGAGAAAAATGACTATTTGTATGTATGTTTTGCTCGCAACCAATCACCACAAGCGTTCTTTGGTTTAATGCAACGTGTGATTGACCCACTACTGCAGAAACAACAACCCGTACAGCCGTACAGAACCAGAGGGTGGGCGATACGTTTCTGCTACAACGCGGCCCACCGTGGTTCGTGGGATGGCGTTATTAGTGGTAACCGCTGTATGAGCGCTCTGTAGTGTGGCAGCGATTAGCTAGCCAGTGGGACACGCACACACGCTTCCATTCACACGATGGATATCGAATTAAGTACTTATGGTATCGGTATCACTTTAAGGGTACTGGCATAACATTACCCAGACCTAAATGTCATAATCAGTTTAAATGCTTAGATCACAACCAGCTCAGTCATTGAATGATTTCTGTCTGAACATATTGACGCTTGAAAAAGTATTGAAACAAGTAAAGTTGCTGTGGAAAGAATCTAAAACTATCAACTGTTGGCTAATTCTAAAGAAACCATATTAAACCAATTACCATATTGACTTATATGAACTTGACCTCAATAATGTTTGCTGACCTCTATCGCACGTTTTGTTTATATGCGTGATTGTTCACGTAAGAATGTCACCAACATTTTAGCCAAAATGATGCCAGGATAAACAGCAGGTTTCCACACCATTATAAGACTTTTGTTGACAGCCAATCAGTCCTTTTTATTTATTCTTTTATTCTATTCATGTTTATTTATTTAGGATATTATAATATCTCATTCCAATGTCTGCATATTCTTAAGAATTAAAAGTGCATTGCTCTTTTTTAAAAACGGTGTACTTGCATTATTATGCTATTATATTACCATTATATCAGTGGCATTAAATGCTTTTAAAATGACAATTATTTCTGGGACAATATATCGTTCATTCAAAGAAAATACTTATTGTGACGGGTCTAGTTGTAATACACTATATGAGAATATGACAGGTTAGGAAAAGGTATATTTTTATGTACTGTGGAGGTCCTGATGCGTGTACATGTGTAAGAGTGTGTGTGTGTTAGGTCTCTTTATACGCCTGTTGTCAGGTCTTCCGTAGCCAGTAAATAAAAAGCAAAGTGAATTCCACTTCAGTCTGAGGCTTCGAGAGGATCTGAGGGGATCTGATAATCACCACAGGGATTTGTGTGTACGTGTGTGTGTCTGCGCATGCATGTTTTTTTGTATGTGTGTTTGTGTGTAGTGTGCCGTTTGATCTCCAGCAGTGAGAAGAGGCACCAGAGGGACGTTCCAATCAAAGGAGCTCAATAACGCCTAATTTTACAATACACACACACATACTACAGAAACGATTGTAGACGTGTAAACACGCATGCCAACACACACGGTAACATACAACCACCAGAGTGCTATCGCCCAGTGATAATTGTGTAATATCCCGGTAATATGAAGAGCTGATTTTCTAAATCAAACAGTGAATGTGAAACCTTCCATTACCGCGCAACAACAAGGACAATTTATCAAGGTAAAAACACAACTGGGGCAAAGTAATGACACAAACATTAAATAAATCGCTACTGAAAATCACATCTAATCTAAACTGTGGACAAAAACAAATAAGATGGCGCTCAGAGTACATGATTGAGAATAAATTACAATTCATCTTGCATTTACATCTGCAAAAAGTTTATTCTCCATCTCGGCTGTCTTTGGAGAGCAATCGGAAATATTAACATTTGTCACAGGTGGACAATTTTCTTCTGTCGCCAAGACATTTAAAGTATAACAAAAACAAAACTGTAGTTTAAGTCACTGCAGATATGAAACGAAAACAACTCCATTAAATATGGAAGACAAAAAAAAAAAAGAAAGAAACCCGAGAAACAATAAATGAAGAACAATGTGAGAATAAATGTAAGAGGAGACAGCTGACAATCATGGCTGAACCAATCAATACATGGTTCCTTTACTTCCCTCTGGCTGCTGTGTAAGAGCCAACATCTGTCAATTAACACACACGCACACACACACAAGCATATAACATATCCATACACACATGAACACATTCTATACACACACACACACACACACACTGTCTATCAGCCAAAGGGCAATAACCTCCTATGAAGCGTTGTGGTTTGGATCAGCAGTATTGACAGCTTTCACATTAGACCTATTGAAATGCATTGTTGTTGCCGCGACGACACACGCACACACACACACACACACACACACTCTCACACGCACGCACACACAGATACTGCGGGTCTCTGGCATGTAACAACAATCAATCTAACACCACAATCACATTCTTTCCACCTGCTTAAACGGAGAAAAAGAGGCGGGCGGGTCTCTTGACTCTTCAGTGTCGACCAAGCTGACCCCCAACCTTGACCTCTGACCTTTAGAGGTCCTGGTCAGGGGTTCAAGAGAGGGGAGGGAGCGGAGAGAGAAAAGGGTGAGGATGGGAGAGATGAAGGGGGGATCGATAGATATGTTCAGACTGTCACGCCTGCTTCAGGAGAATAAAAGGCATTATAGATCAATTAGGTCTGACATCTATTTAGTTACGTATCTATTTGTGTGTGCTGCTTCTGGGCGATAAAAACTACCAGTTACCAAACCATATGTGTACTCTACAGACACAGTGTAACTTAAGTAGATTAAACAATTGCAGTAAATAATGCTGTAATCTTTAATTGGTTCATGCTAATGTCATTTTAGCTTTAATTTCTTTAATCAAACATTTCATGCATACATTGTAAAACTAATTGAGAGTTATATTGGTCTCATGTAGGTCTTATAAGAAAGTGTGACAGAAGGGAAGATGGAAAGAAAAAAAGGCAAAAGACAAAAAGCGAGAACAGCGCTGATGAATGAATGAACGGACAGCTCGGGATCTATTCTCTGCAAAATTTATCCGGGAGATAAAGGAAAAAGAAGGCAAAAAGGATGAAGGAAAGAGGAAAGGAAGACATGGCTGATGCAGCGATGAAAGTGGAGACGGAAGAGGGGAGAATTGGAAAAAGTGTTGCAGAGCGTTCAGACTCACAAAATTACTTTAATGTTTTAAATCTCTTTTTTTAAAAGCACATTAGCGAACAGGTGTTTTTAAAACTGCCATTTTACTCTAATGGGCTCTTAGATTTTATGGATTCATCTCGTATTTCCATTTTTCTTTTTGCGGGTCCCATAAATACGCACATTAACTATCGATTGTTTTATAATCTAACTGATAGCTGTGCTCCACGGCCCCCTTTTTTTTTGCCTTCCTCGTTACTCGCCGTTGTCGTTCATTGCTGTTAACCGCTTGCGTCAATAATTTTGGAAAAAAACAGCAATCGGAAGTGTAGTGCAGGATAAACTCCGATCCATTTATCGGTCATGCTGACTCGCTGTCAGTCACGGTCATGTGGCCGCACTCCCCTCCTCCTCCCTTGAGGCATTGTGTTAACCATCCAAAGACTCATTAGCATAACACCACCCTTGAAACACACACACGCACCTCGGGACACTCATGAATAAATGAGCCTATATGTAACAGATTAGAATATAAGGATGGATAAAGCTGCATTATTTGAGTTACTTGAGGAAGGAGTAGGTGTATTCATTAAGTTACAATGTTGATTCATCCATAAGTTGCCCTGTTTTGTCCTTTACGTCCCTACATGTGACGCTCAAAGTTATTTTTTCAGGGCCTGGCTTTTCCTCGCTTTTCCATACGCTGATAAACGAGTCCCACTGTGTCTGTGCTCGATCCACTTAACAGCATCCAGCCAGATATATATATATATATATATATACACACACATCGATGTGGGGTGTCTTACGCCACAATAAAAACATCTCTCCTTCTCTCCTCTGTCTTTCTTTTATTGTATTGTATTATATCCAATTCCCAGAGGACCGTGGGGTAGCATCCCTCTCCCTCACACTCTCCGCCGGCAGCTCTGCACGTCTGTGTGTGCGTGTGCGTGTGTGTGTGTGTGTGTCGTCGCGCTGTCAGAGGGGTAAACGGGGAGTTAAACAGATATATCCAAGCGTAAAATCTAAAAAGGCTCCCCAGCGGGCGCCGGAGGGGGCTGTTGGAAATCAAGCACATATCAATTGAGAAGCAGAGAGAGACCAAAGTACTGGTGAGAAGAAGAGGGTAAAAGAAATAGAGACAGCGTCCCTCCTCTGCTCCTCTGACAACTATAAATTACAGGCCTTTTTCTTTCTCCTTTTCCCCCATTTTCCACCTGCGCCTCTTTTCTCCTCCTTTCCCTGCACTTCCTTCTTTGATCTCTTAACACTTCCGTACTCTTCACCCTCCTCTTTCTTCCACTCCAGATATTTGCTTTAAAGAGGGGTTCATACTTGTATTTTGGGTTTCTACTAGAATGTTTACATGCTTTAATGTTCAAAAAACACTTTATTGTTCTCATACTGGCTGTGCTGCAGCACCTCTTTTCACCCTCTGTCTCAAACGTTGTTTGAGCTCCTGCCACCTCCCGCCCCCCCGCTCTGATTAGTCAGCTGTTGTGATTGGTAAACCAAAACAAAACTTTTCGGACTCTGCTCCAGCTCCGTTCTGACTAACTTTGTTCAAGGGCGTGCCAAACTAGCCGTAAGGCAGGTATTATGCAAATGTGTTACTTGGTGAAATCATAACGTTACGGAAGAAAAGGTGGGACCTCAAGAAAGCCGTTTCAGGCAGTTCAGGAGCAGACTTTCTGTGGGGGAAAGTAAAGCTGGACATACACTGTACGATTTTAGCCCGTCTCTTGCCCGAATTTTGAGCCGCACGACTCATTTTAGAGTCGGACCGAATTTCGGCTTCATTGGGTGTCGTTTGCTGTGCAGTTTACAGGGGGGACCGAGGACCGATTAACTCCTCCTGATCGTCCGTCAGACAGTCGGATGAATTTCTGACATGTCAGTAAGTTGAAGCAGAGCCACGAGTCGATTCTCCAACGTCAGTGCCTTTTTTTTTTTTTACAGTAATCAGAGCGTAGCTATCAAGATAACAATGTACAATAGATATAGTAAAACGTAGCTAGCTTACCTCCAATTCTCTCTGCAAAATGGACGAGCCATAGGCTATATACGGCATCACACCGACAAACACACACGATCTGTCGGCAACTCGCTGAAGTTACGCCAGGCTAACAGACCGTATGTGTGACAATGGTGAGCACGAAGCTACCAGCTGAGCTACAGATGCCAATGTAGCACAAACACACACAGTTTGTCGAAAAATCGCTATCGTTCATCCGGGCAGACAAAGTACCGTTATGCCGGGTAGACACACAGCTGACAACCTGCTAAATTAAACTGTGACTGAAAGTGGCTGCATGGCCGCGACACTACACGCATTATCGTGGCTGCTATCAGTTAACGCTCCCGGACGGTGAACTGGAGACAGTGAACGCAGCACCATGGCTGCTACTATCCTGACGATGAACTTGGCACTCAGTTGTCTGATGTGCTCATACACTGTAGCTGGCGCACCGCTGCATGCGAGGCACAAATCTTGTCAGTTAACGAGAGTTGGTTATCGGTTAAGAAAATTTTTCCAAATTAGCATCCCTAATGCCCAGCTTTACTCCCTTTGGCGTGGACTTTGGGTTTTGTAACTTTGCAGACCTTTTACATGCACAGAAAAACTATATAACACACTAAAAGAAAGGGGGAAAAGCACAAAAGCATAATAGGTCCTCTTTAACTTGCTTTCGCAATAGATATAAAGCAGAGTTTGTTGCACAGAGCGCTGATGGTGAAACAGAGTGTTTGTATTGCGTGCACTAATAGGTTCACCTAACACACAGGAAAATACAGAAATACACAATATGACAGAGAGCATTTAATAGAATGGCATATATTGTGTTTCTTGTTCGTTGAAGAAAAAAAAAAGGGAGTAGGTTATGCAGCTATGAGACAGGGACACACACAGACTCACACACCTAGCCCTGCACTGCGCGGTGTAATGCTCTACTTGATTATCTCATTGTTGTCTGTAAGTACAAGCCCAGATTGAATCAGCCTGCACTCCATTGTCTCTCCGCAGCTTGTGTATGCGTGTGTGTGTGTGTGTGTGTGTGCGTGTGTGTGTGTGTGTGTGTGTGTGTGCATAGGGCTGGTAATGAATGGCCAATCTAGTCTATCTAGAGAAAACCTTCTCATCACAGCGCTCCCATAATTACTAGCTCTCTGTGAAAACTACGCACTGCTTTATTACTTTACAATGCGGTGCAGTCAGGGCTCGGGACTGAAGAGATGAGATAAACACACACAAAGTGTTCATTTTATATTTGAGTCATTTACTGCAGCTGATGTTCACAACCAGTGAAAGCTGAGTGATTTACAATGAGTGCAAAGCCTCAGTGCAGCGATACACACACACACACACACACACACACACACACACACACACACACACACACACACACACACACACACACACATACACATCAGATAAAAAACTATGCATAATGAATATACAATGGCACTTGGCACTGGTAATCGCATCCACTATTGAAATGTTACTAATTCTTAATATTTGACTATTTCTTTAAAGTACAGCTTATTTTTATTTTTTTCATTATTACACTATATGTAAAAGGATTTGATAACCTGGATTTGAAGTATTTCCAAAACATTTAGAACTGGTTAGTTGAATCGTTGGATGACATTTTAATGTTATTATTTTACTCCAATATCATGTTTTTCCTCCAAATTTGATACATTGACATATTTATTTTGCACTGATTTAGCTGCAGTGCAATGTAATTGTCATTAAAAGGTATATTTTGATGATTTCCCACATTGACAGCTGTGAGTACCAACAATAGCCATGTTCGTTGTTTACGTTCATAATGATGATTTTGGGGGAGTGGCTTTGGAGGGAGGCCTGAAGAGACGGGCTGTCAGTTTCAGACTTTTTTCGCTAGATTTAGCGACTTCTGGTGCTAGTGCTGCTAGCTAATTTCATTGGGAAAGAGTTGGCAACACTGGGCTGGGTTTTTTGGTTGGATCATTTTTTTAAATCTAGCGTACTCTTGCTAGTTTCTTAAAATTACCAACCCTAGCTTTAAGGTTAAAAAACCTCTACAAACAAGTAGCTGTTGTTGTAAGTGAAACATTTGAATGTAAACTATATAATCCAGAGCAGTCCTGTGACTACAACATCCTATTATGCAGTAGTGTGTGTGTTCCCAGCACTCCTGCATCCTGAGTCCTCCCTCCTCCTGGGAGCCATCAGACCAAGGGACCAGCCCGAGGCATCTGGGAGCCATGAAAGGAAAGAAGAGGTTGAATGGGAGGAGGAAGAGGAGACAGAGTGGTAAACAGAGGGTTGAGGACACATAGGAGAAGAGAGTGAATAAGAGATGTACAAATTGTGGAGGGGTCACTGAAAAAAAGGCAAAAGGAGACGGAAAAAAAGACAGAGTTCAGCCCCTGAGGCCTACAGGCCTCTCCTTCACTCACTCTCACTATATGTCCACCCTCCATCATCCTCAAACCTGCTTTAAATCATGATTTCACAGGTAATATTCATGTGGTTCTATGTGAGACAGAGATGTTTGTGGGCATTCATTGTAATGCAGAAAATGTGACATTCATTACTGCTTTTTACTGGGACTAATGCAATGTTGTAAGAACAAGAGGCCACAGTAATCAACATTTCCAAATTGCTATTTTTTTTGTTGTTGAAAGATTAGCAAAATAAAATAAATTAAATATTATAATATTATATATATTTTTTTATTATTTTAATTCCCCCCCTAAAAAAAAAACTGGGAATATATTTTTTTTCAAACATGAAAATTGGAATAACAATTTGTACTGTATAATAAAAAAAAATCAAGATGAAAATCAGGTTTGAGAAGAAACACTCTACTACAATTATGTATGTACTACATGGGTGAACCACGGTGTAAATCAGATTAAAGGTTACATTGACAACCTTTTATGTCGATAAATCCACAGAGCTTTTAGACAGGTGCCGAATAAAAGTATGGCTTTTCCTCTAAAAACAATATTGTGAGTGTGAATTAATCTTTTTAAAAATTTGAACGGGCCCAAAATGAATGTTCTGTTTGTATCTGTGGAAGATATCGGACATTTGGTTCCCACTTCTAACAAGGCCTGTGAGAAAATAGTATAACAACGTTGGTATCTCGTGGTATCTCTGTGTCGTCAGTGATCAAGTTGCCAGTTAATGTGAAAAAAACCTGATAAATGGCTGATTTTTTTACACTGGTGTCTCCATCGGGCTGTTCAAAGTTATTGATTGTACCTTTAAACCAATGTGCTCCTTTTAGAAAATCCACATATTTTGGCGGGAAAGTCCCTAAAAAAAAATGAAAGCAATGAGTCTTAGTAACATACTATCCAGGATGAGTCCATTAGGGGCTGCTTAGGTGTGCTGATATGGTTGTAATAGTAGTGATTAGTACAAACCCAGCCGGCCATAGAGGATGACAAATGGCACATGAGACAGAGCATGATTACAAGCGTTTATATGGGCAGAGACAGTATCAGCACAGAGTATGATGGATGACGCCCGGGAACGCAGTCAGAGCTGGCTCATAATTAGACCTTGATGGCATTAGTTGCATTTCCTAGTGGGGATGTCACAATAAATGTGCCAGAGTTGTTAAAAAGGGACACCTTGACATTTTGAATGTTGTTTTTACTCTTCAGGCGACTGTCGCAGCATGGGATAAAGCTTTCAGAGTCTTTAGTGAAGGCTTGTTAGAGTTATGAATGATGATAACAGAAACTAAACGACGTCTTTTAGATAAATCACTCAACGGATTTTATTGTATGTTGATGCCCTCTATGTCAGATCGTTTCTCTTTTAGAAATTTAACCACGAGGGGCTTAAATTCACGGACGACTACCAGCCTGTGAAGTTATACTGTATGTGCTCCACTAACTGCACGGGTAATCGCCATCTGAGCTCTCAATGTGTGTGTGTAAGCTGAGGTAATTATTGAGAAAGGTTACACTGTGTGAAGGTAAGGTAACAGAGTGGAAAGTAATAGTGTGTATAGGTGGCTCAGGTGATGTGTTTGCTGGTGTGCGTTTCACCCGTCTGGCCATGTACCTGAGAAGCAAGTGAAAGTCAGACGTGTGTGTATCTTTTTTTTGTAAGATGACATCTTAATTTAATTAAAAGAACAAAATACAGAGTTGATAAAATTAGTGACTGTAGTTCCAGTGAAGGTAAGCCAAAACAATAAAATAATGGATCAGCCATCGAGACCGCAATCGCTGACTAATACTGGATAAAAATCGGAAAACAAAGCCGACTTTGAATGGATTTACTTCACGCTAATCAGCTAACGTCTGTTAGATTTGATTGTTTTTAGCTAATGGGTGCCAAATTACCTTCTCACTGTCCTGCACAAGCCAAAACAAGATCTCATCGCTGCTTCCTCCCATTGTCCTTGACATCTCAAATGTATCTTTCCTGGAGCGACTTAGTAGCCAAATGGTTACAGCGCATGGCATACAACCGCAACGTCCCGGGTTCGATTCCAGCCTTGGGACCGTTGCTGCATGCCATACCCCAGTCCGCCTCTACGTGGTCATCTGTCTAATAGAGGCGCAAAAATGCACCCCAAAAAAGATCTTTCCTTATTTCGTTGTTTGACACGCTGCAGTCTGATCTGAGGTAAATAGAGGCATTACACTTCTTTCACTTTCCACAGACCTGCATGATGTTAAAGGGACAAGCACACATGAAAAGTGTAGGTATGAAACAACCTCCAGACAGCCAATAATCATGCCATTGACAGTTGTTTACACTGCAAAAATCTAATTTTTTAGGCTATCATTTGACATCTATTACTTTGTCCAACAGTCTTTATCGCTTTAAAATAATTGTGAAAAAGCTGCCTATACAGTGGAATTATTTGTTGTTTTTTTATTTTCATTTCTTACACAAATCTTCTAGTTTTGAGAATTGAGTATCTGGCTTATTCTGTGTGATTTCAAGATTCTGACAATAAATTAAGAAACTCTTGAAACACTTTGCTGGCAGGACTTCTACACACATTTAAGAGTCAAATATAGACAGAATTACTTAAAAAGATGGAGATTTATTTCAGTGCTGAGAGTAAGGCTGAACCGAATAGTCTGAAGCTTCGTTCATAATTTTGACAATCAAATTCTAAATCAATATTCAAATGCTTTTTTTCTGTTTTTCTGCACAGTTGCAGATTAAAATTATACAGTAATATAATTAGTATTATTTGTAGAATTAAATTCCAGGGGTGCTGCGTAGTAGTGATTGGTTCGGGTGAGCTTACTAATCACAGGTTCGGGTGACTAAGCAGTGTTCCGAGTAAGTTATTAATAACTTACACATAGATTGCATGCAATAATCCACTTTCCACATTCTCTTACCCTCTCTCCGTCACACCATCTCTCACACACCCACACACACAAAGCACACACAGCGAGTGCTGCAGCGCTCCATCCTCAGTCCACAACTAGATGTATTTATGTTGACCAAACGGATGAGATATACCCATTAAAGGAAGCTGATTTAAAAAAAAAAAAAAGATGCTGGTGCTCAGAAAACCCCCACTATATTAACACTCAGCCTTACTCATTGAATCACTTTATTCAAATTGAGGATTTTTTTTATTAGTATGATGATGTCAAAAAGTACGACCTCAGACATTCAAAGCTTCAATCAATTGCCACAAAACAATGACAAATATTGAAATATTGTCCAGAAACCCTCACAGATACTGCATTTAGTATAAAAAATATGCTCTAATCATAACATGGCAACCTCAAGCCCAACAGGCAACAACAGCTATCCGTGTGTCAGTGTGCATGTCTGTAAAGGGGCGACTCGTCGGTATAGAACCCATTTTCCTCCACATGTTTTGAGGTGGGAGGCCAAGGGATCCCTTTGAAAATCGCCATGCCAGTTTTTCCTCGCCAAAAGAGCATAACTTTGTAGCATTATTTATTTAGGTAGCATGTCATGGTTGGTATGAATGGATTCCCTAGGTTTTCTAGTTTCATTTGATAGCAATGTCTTCAATCTAGCTTTAAAACTGAGCCAGCTACATCCTATGAAATATTGATTGCATTAATATGGTAAAGAAATTAGTGGCGTTAAAATGAATTTGCCTTATTATCACGTTAACTTTGACAGCCCTATTCAAAAGGTAAAACATGGCTTTTGTATGTTAGCCTTAAGTTGTAAGGCTAAAGTTGCAGTTTACTAGTAACAGCATAGTAGTAGTAGCAGTAGCACGCGCAGCAGTGGTAGTAATAGTAGTTGTGCAGCAGTCACAGTTCCAGAAGTAAGTGATAGTAACAGAATTCAAGGTTAGAACAAGAACTAGTACCGTAGAAGAGTGTGTGTGTAGTTTGATTGTATCAAAGTGATACTGAGATAGAGATGGTGTTGTGGTCACATTTCAAACTCATTAACGTCACTCAAACTCTCTCCTGTATCCGTATTTACTCTCTCTCTACAATGATGCCCAGTAAATCCCTCTAATTCAAATGCACCCAGCCATGTTTCCCCCACACTCGGATACGAGTACACACCAAACCGTGGTGGAAAAGTAAAGTGTCATGTGCCCATCTAACTTTACGATCCCTACTAGACACACACACACACACACACACACACACACACACAGAGGAAGCAGCCCATCTACCCTTGTGAGTCTGGCTCCTGAATTAGTTATATAGCACTCAGCCCCGGTCAGGCTACGATCATGTTGCCAGCGTAGTCGTAACACAGTCAGGTCAGACAGGTCAAATACCTGTTCAGATAACACACTGTGACCTGTTACCGTTATTTTACCTCAGCTTACCGACAAAGGTAACACTCACCTCTCGCTACCTGCTGGATCGGAATAAGTGTTTACACTATTTTTTTCAAACACAGACTGCATTAAATGCACCAAAAAAGGTTGTGTTACGAATATCACACTCCAGAAAAGTCCATAATGTATTGGTATAATTGTATAAATAAATAAATAAATGAGACAGTTGAATAGATCAGTAGCCTTGATCTCATGCTCATGGTGTTAGTAGTGCTGGTGTTAATCAAAATAAAGAACACATTACCCACAAATTGATTTCCTTCTGTTGCAAAAAGGAGCATAAAGCCCTTCAATTTCTGTCCATATGTGTATTTGTGTTATTTTGGTTTTACTGTAGTGTTCTGACTTAAGTTATTTCCCTAGTGTAGCTTCTTTTGAGTCACAAATCATGATATCGTGTCACCTTAAATCTCTCTTGATAAACCTTGTTCTCTTCCATTTCCTTTATAAATTGCTTTTAATAATAAAAAAGTTGTTAACAAAAAGAGATGATCAAGAAAAAAAGTTAAACTGCATTAAAATCCCTGCAGGCGGATTTGGATTGTACTACCACAAATACATGATTGCACTGCTGTTTGGCATCAATCTGATCATCTAATAAGTAACATCTGGTGAGGTCCTGACTGCCGGTTCAAAGAGGCTTTTGCCTCTCAAGCCTTATTTGCACTCAGTGAAGCCAAACACAGTCAACTCATTCAATCACAGACTGTATCATTCACACACACGCACACACACACACACACACACACATCTAAATGTGTACTACAAAAGACAAACACACATATTGCTATGAAAATATATTTTTTGATTATTAACATGATCTCAGAATTTGATCTTTTGCATTATGGCCAGAGCTCAGAGTTTAAATCAGATTTCAACTCCAATAAAAAAAACCTATAAGATCAGTGGAAGAATGTTTGAGTAATTGTTTTTTTTAGTAAAGAGGCTTTATGTTTCATGCTATAATAAAATGACAAAAGGATGCAGTATACTTTTACTGATTATTTTTTACTTCAATCCAGTCACTCAGGGTCACAAAGTTGGTGCACCGGACATGGAAAAGTATTTGGTTATACTATTATTTTTGTTGATGATTAAAGACGACCTATTATGCTTTTGTGCTTTTCCCCGGTCCTATAAAGTTTTTTTTGTGCATGTAAAAAGGTCTGTAAAGTTACAAAGCCCAAAGTCCACACCAAAAGGAGTTACTCTGCCCCACAGAAACACTGCTCCTGAACTGCCTGAAACGTCTTGCTTGAAGTCCTGCCTTTTCTTCTCTAACGTGGTGATGTCACCAAGTAACACATTTGCATATACCTGCCTGGCGGCTAGTTTGGCACGCTCTCATACAAAGCTAGTTAGAGCGGAGCTGGAGCGGAGTCCGTAGAGTTTCGATGGGTGCTACACAGTTGGTCGGGACCCCATTATTACCTGTAACCTCTGTATGAGAGCAGTGCAGAACAGCAGCCTTGAGCTAGCCAGCGGCACCGCCAGCCCGGCTATGTCAACAAAGCACAGAGTAGCTCAGATTACAACACACACACAGTGACTTCATTTGCTGTTCAGGTAGACATTACTCCTATATATCTTTACATAGTAAATAGTTGTTTGCTGCTATATTAATGCTCTGGATATCCAATTTAGCACCTTTAAGGTCATCCGTTTTATTTCATGCTCTGGCAACATTTACAAATGTTAAAGAGCATGGATAAATTAAAAACCTGGAAATACGAGAAACATAGACAGACACATTAGACCAGGTGCCCGACAATAGATGTAATTTGGTTTATTTGTTAGTGTCATTTCTATATTAATGTTGAACAAAGTGGCAATTTGGCTTGTCACAAAAGCGAAAATTGGCCATCCTGTCATCCAGTGTATACACTGTGTACACACAGACATCAAAAACAGAGGAGGAAGTGAGTGGGAAAAGAAGGAAGTGACAAAGAAACAAAAAAGAGAGCAAGTCAGTTGTCCCACAGTTACTTGATGTGATACACTCAAGTGTGCAAGTGTGTGTGTGCACACACACACGTGGTAATTAATTTGGTGGCTTGTGATTGCCAGAGTTGCTTACTGGTTGTAGAAGCCAGATCAGGGGTGTCACCTAGCAGATTGACTCTGCAAGGTTCACATGCAAACACACAAACAGCCGTGAACATTCACCACCTCTGACGGAGAGAAGTGGGAATAAGAAAATAGAGAAAGAGAGAGAGAAGGGAAGAAACAGACAGAACGGAAGATAGGGACTGAAAGAGAGCTAAAGAAAATAGAAGAAATACAGAAATAAAAAGAGAAATAAAAAACCTGCCCACTCTGTTCGTCTCTCTCTCAGTCACACACACACACACACACACACACAGATGCGGGGTGAGTGACAGGGCCTTATTGCAGGTGTAAATTGAGGCTGTAAAGTGTGTGTGTTGTTCATTAAAGCAGAGTGAATCTCTATTGGTTTTCATTAAGGGGCCTGACCACACCGACTAGATGGTTAATCTAGACAGCTACGCTCCTCCGCTCACCCCCATCTCTATCTCTCTCTCTATCTCTCTCTCTCTCTCGCTCAAACACAAATGAACACACACCTAAAACTTCTCCTCCCACACACAAACACACCCAGAGACAAAACCAGATTCTTATTTATTAAGCAGAGGCGACAGGTACTGAATAAGTTGTTTTCTGGAATAGTGTGTGTGTGTGCGTGTGTGTGTGTGTTTGTCTAGGAATGTAGTGGGTGCCCCTGCGTGTTTCCGTTTAATATCTGCACGTGTACACATCTGTATGTGCATGTCAACATTTGTTTGTGTACCGTTGTCGATTCATTATCCATTCATGTGGTGAATTCTCTCCACATAGATGTGTCCGAGTGTGTGTCGTGGTGTGTGTGTGTGTGTGTGTGTGTGTGTGTGTTTGTAGGAGGACAATTGGTGTCTGTGGTTATGAGTTAAGTCTAATTTCCAGGAGGCCTGTCCTGGCTAAACAGAGCTGACACAGTGCTGCTCCGACCAGTTATCTGTCACTGGGAATTAGACACTAACACACAACCTGAGAGATGAGCTGAGGCGCGCACACGCACACACACACACACACACACACAAACACACACACTCTACTGTTTTTCTCTGGCTCTCTGCCTTATGTGTACATACAAAGATGTACACCACATGGGAACCACACAAAACCATGGGACTTAATATGCTTCTATAACATTCTCTTCTTTGGAGGATTTTCACAAGTTTTGAGAACCTGGTTAGTGAGGTCCAACACTGATGCTGGGTAATAAGGTCTGGCTCACCGTCGGCGTTCCAATTCATCCTAAAGATGTTGGATGGAGTTGAGATCAGGGCTTTGTGCAGGCCAGTCAAGTTCTTTAACACCTGGGGGAAAACTATTTCTTTATGGACCTTGCTTTGTGCACGGAGGGGATGTCATGTTGGAAAGGGACTGAATCATACTATTGTCTCAAATACCATATGCTGTAGCAGTGAGATTTCTCTTAATTTGAACTAAGGGGCCAAACCAAAACCGGGAAAACCAGCATCGGACTAAATCGGACTGAAACTGCTTTGAACACATACATTGACCAAGAAGGCTCAGCAAAAGATGTGATGCAAAAAAGAGATGAATGTTAATTGAATGAGTTTGTTAGATGATTGTTTGTGTCAGTTCTAGTCATTTGGAAGATAAATCGCCTGACAAATTATCGCCCTATAGTCACAATATGTATACTGGTATACTGGAGGCCACAAACAGTGCAAACATGGTGCCCTAAATATTCCACCTTGATTCAGAACACACGCGTCACGCGGACACAGAGGATAATTTAGGGAACTGTGGAGTGTTTACAAGTGTCTAGTAACTCAGTTGTGTACCAGGAAATACAGCTTGTCTCATCTTTTCATCTCATTATTCCCTTTCTTTCATTCTCTCACTCACACAGGGGACCTTTTTTTTTTTTTTAAAAAAGTGTGTAAGAAAGATGGTTTATTGAGTGTTCAGAAGTATCTGGCAGTGCAGATGGGATCGTGGTAATACAGCGTCTGATCTCGCTGTCTCATTATTCCTGTTCAGACACTCGGCCTCCTCAAGTGGTCTTGCTGCACTTTTAGCCAAGCCTAAATCCAATCATCTCAATCTATTGTGCGCTCTGAGGGGCCATCCTGGCTTTGAACATGTGCAGCACCGTTCACATACATCCCGACAATGACGGAGAGTATATACAATAACATCTACAGAAGTCTCTGTCGTGTGCTTTGGACCCCTCTGTCATGTTAAAAATTGCGAATTGAAGAGTTTCTGAAATTATATAAAAAAATACCGGATGTTTTCTGCCGAGTGACGTGGAAAAAATTGAGATAATAGAAAGCAAGTAAAAGCGAAAGCATTGTGAACACTAAAGGACTTGTGTTGCCTACTGGCTGGCCTTTTTTGAAAGCAATCTCTTAATCAATGATCTTGTGCAACCTTCTTCAACTTTGTGGATGTTTCTTGATGAAATAAAAACCCTTAGCTCAAAGCTTTCATCTTCAGATTTACTCTAAACTAGAGGGTCTTCTCCAATTTGCAAAAGCTTGCTTTTGTTGTTTTCTTTTTTTGACAACATGAATTAAATGTAATTCAGAAGACACATTTAAAAACTTCGCTGTCGTATTCTCTCACGGGCGACTGAATGCAAAATTCTTGGCAGAAATATAAAAATGTGTTTCATCTCAAGTGTTCCCACTGCACTTTCTCAGACTTGCCAGTCTTTGAAATGCAGGTTTAGAAAAAAGTGCAGAGCAGCCCTGTGTATTAATGGATTTATAATGCATCTACACGATTTCACACAAGGCTCTGTTGAGTGCTTCGGGGACCTTTGTATTATAAGGAATTCAATTTAAAGGTTTGAGATCACTGTTATCAACTTTATGGACAACAAATCGGTTTCATTTTGGGCTCACTCATTTTTGTAAAAGTAGCGCTGACCTATTTGATCATGAACATATGTTGTTGAAAGGAACACTCTCTGATTCACAAAATACTATATGTTGAAGTGCTCAAAAAAAAGCATGTGAATCAGGTGCCAAAACGCAATATACCCTCAGGCGTACACAAATAAAAACTTGAATAGGGGCATCATATACTCAAACACACATCCTCACACAAGTATAGCATTATTAAGGCTTTACTATCATTAATGAAAAGAGCTTAAACTGAGGTCATTTCTTTTGGATCTCAGTGGGAAAGCTAAAAAAGACTAAGACGATGCTTTTTCTTCCATGATGCATAATTGAAGTTGGCGACATACAAAACTTGTCTTGTAGTGATGAACGGCTCGACCCGAAACCCGCTGGTAGGGCGGGTTTGGTTGAGCTTAACAGAAAATATCACAGGTTTGGGCAGGCGGGTCAAAAAGCCACAAAGCAGCGTTACGAGTAAGTTATTAATAACTTAAAGAAACATTTTGTGTTAAATACCACCACAGTGCTCAAGCCCGCTCATCTCTGTCCTTGTCTTTGACCTCAGTCCTATTGTGCTACTATAATGGTAGTTGGCAGTTTGCGGTCCGGTTGGGTCAGGTGGTTGATTAAAGCATATTTTTTTTGTTGGTCGGGCGGTGCGGATTGGCTTTGGGTAATAAAAAAACCCTGACCTACACATCACTACTGTCGTGTAAAATGCAGATCACAGACTTGAGTCCTACAAGAGCCTTTGAGCAAGGTCCTGAACTCTGCATACGCATGTAAAAATGTAAAAATGCTTTATTTTGGTGTGTTTGCAGAGTTGAGATACTGTAGAAACGCTAACATAAAAGCAATATAAAAAGACACATTTTCATTTAAAAGTACTGCTTTTGTTTTCTGAATCAAAGTAACACATTAGAGAGATATTGTATTGGGCTGTGGCTACTCAGAAAGAGGGATTTAGGAGTGTTTGTGCGTGTGTGTGTGTGTGTGTGTGTGTGTGTGTGTGTGTTTGTGTATTCCCAGGGCCTGGACAGGCTATCAAGCATCTATCCATCCTTTGTAACGATCAATATTTATAAACCCTCGAGGACCTGTGGTATGAAGCATATAAACAAGCAATGGAATAGAGTAGGACAAACCACCAAGCGCACGCGCACACACACACACATCCATACATAAAAGCAGCATCATATTAAAGTGCATATGCAATCAAGCACAAATATAAAAAAAGACAGACAGACAGAGAGAAAGAGAGAGAGAGGACAGAAAGAGACATAGAAACCGTAGAGGCTCAGCAGATTGTCAATATTTGTCAGAAAATTTCATAATCACATAAAGAATATTGTAATTAGTTTCTCAGAATAGCTCCCTGTGTGATTTGCTTTAAGGCAATTTACTGTGTGTGAAATCAGGTGAAACAATGACTATTGATTATCATCGCAATTCTGCATTTTATTACTGGCTCGATGATGTGATAGTGGTTGTCAAATATAAAATAAACAATTTCAAGAGCTGTTTGCACATGATTACCTATGTGTTTTTTTTTATGTTACTGTATTATTTTTTACAATTCCTGTTTGCTTAATAACAATTTAACAGTTGAGTACCTGACTGGCAAAAGGGCTGCCATTGTAGAGTTACACTTTTTTTTTTTCTTTTACACTAAAAAGTTTCAACATTTAAACAAAAATAATTTAGTCTATTATTACTGAATTATCAAAACACTAAAGTCATTTGTGGCCTGTCAACTTTTTCTTTGATTTTTCACTGTTGACTTTCAGTAACTGCCATATGTAACAGTTCTTAACAATCAATCTTTCATGGTTTTAAAGGGGACATATCATGAAAAAAAAAAAACTTTTTTCAGTGCTTGTACACATTACATGTGGGTATCTGGACTGCCTACCAACCAACAAACTGTGAAAGAAGACAACCCAGTCAGTTTTTGTGGACTGCATTGATCAGAAATCATGATTTAACAAGCATTCAGATTTGGCTCCCCTTCCTATGTCACATGCAGGCTCATTAGAATATACCGCCCACGGCTTGAGAACTATACCTTTGCAAAAAGTGCACCATATAGGCATTGCAGATACAGAATATTGATTCATATTTGATCAGCGCTGCCGAGTTTGACCGTTTGATCGGAGTTCACGAGTGATTGAAAGCTGTTCAGAGAAGGCAGCTGGACGGTAGACTCCAGATCAGCTCTGATTGGTTGTTTTCCTCTGGTCTGTGAAATCTTGCAGATGCCATTAGGAGCACCGGAGGACACAGAGGGCAAAAAATAACGAGAGCACATCTAAACTGCCAAGGAGATAAACCACTTTATTTGAATGAATTCATTGTCTGTAGCGTCAAAACCGGGACAAGCTAATGTTTTAGGATTTGAATAGAATAAATATCTTTTACAAAATATAATAACATGAAATGCAGTTTCCTGTGGTGCATCTGTGTGTCGTGGCTAATGTGTCAAAGACGTCAGTAACACACAGTTACATTGGTGCAGTTCACCCCAACTATCCGCCGCAATTACTACAACATCTCAGACATCTCAGTGAGTTCTGGTCGTCTGCAGCTTTTGTCTAAACATTTAAACGGGCTCGCACCAGCACACAGTCACAGAATTGAGACAACCCACACTCATCCACGTGCACAGTTTCTCTGTTAAAAAAAATGCGCAATAATCTCATGCGCGTGTGCGAACGGCACGCGCGCACACACACAAACTCACACATACGTACAGTACACCTTTTAATGTGTGTGTTGTGTCATCAGAGCAGGTGGAAACATGGCGTGTAATTAACATGTCATAATCAATGTGGGGGAGTTTGACACCTTGTAATCACTGTGTGGAGATTAGCACCCATAGCCCCAGGAAACGCACCTCCCTCCCTAAACCCCCTCCCCCCGCACACACAAACACAGACACATTTGGAGAAAGACATTTTTAAAACATGCCCACACATGCACAAACAACCCAAACAAAACACGCACACACACACACATACACAGAGGCACAGAAACAAGTAGGCATGCACATGCACCTGGCTGCTCAGCTGCCCATGCAGGGCTTGTGTATACACACCGGAAAGACACACATAGCACACACAGAGGGCCTGTTTAATATCATTTACATAATGAGAGAGCAGCCACAGTAATAGCTTTTCCTTTCTCTTATTATCATAATTTCACCCTGGGCGCCAAATGACAGAAAAAGAGAGAGAGAGACAGAGAGAGAGAAACACAGCAGCCGTGTCTCGTCCTTGTTACCCTGTAACAACTCTTCCTCAAAGTCAAGGCCAACTACCCCTCTGTCCTCCTCTGTTTCTACCCGTCTCTCTCTCTCCCCTCTGTTTGTCTTTATGTCCCTTTTGCTTCCGATGATCCGGCCACTCACTTGCACACCAGTCACACACACATACATAACAAACGCAAATAAGCATTATTTCTATTGTTGATTAACCCCTTGATTATGTTCTCGATTAATCGATTAGTTGTTTGCTCTGTAAAATGTCAGAAAATGGTGAAAAAAATGTAGATCAGTGTTTCCCAAAGCCCAAGATGACGTCCTCAAATGTCTTGTTTTGTCCACAACTCAACGATATTCAGTTTACTGTCATAGAAGAGTAAAGAAAACATAAAATATTCACATTTAAGAAGCTGGAATCGGAGAACTTCGATTTTTTTTTTCCTAAAAAATTACTCAAATTAATCGATTATCGAGTAGTTGGTGATTAATTTAATAGTTGACAACCTATCGATTAATCATTTCAGCTCTACTAAATGGTATGTTTGTGCATTACCAGAAAATATTTAGACATTTCTAAATAAAAGAAAATAATAATCTTATTATTATGGCCATTCAAAGTACGGCTGGGTCATGTGGTTAAAAATCTCACATTTTTAATAGATCAGTCACGACGCAGAAAAAGTATGCCTAGTCACAAAATAAATAAATTTAATATTCGAAGCAATGAGTTGCGTTTCACTCAAATGTAATATAATTAGAACAAATTAAAAACTCTTTACGTGTGTGAAACAAAAACCTCCACAACGCATTTTGTTAGTGATTTCAAGCAAATTGTAATCACAAACTTATTATGACAAGAGTGTTTTCTAAAACAAAACCATAATATGATCATATCCTCCCAGTATGACTCCATAGAAACTCATTTAATGATAAATTAAGGTTATTTAAACCTAAATTAGTCTTTTAAGAAAGATAATCTTTTAAACAAAATAACATTTTCAAATGAAGAACATGTCTTGCTATCACTACATATGAAATCACATGTGTCTTCGAAAGTGATTGCATTGATAATAACATAAATGAGATCACACACATAAGACAAACTGTTATGGCTCTAAAAAAAAAGTTTGCATCTCTCTTATTGGTCCATTTATCAGTCTCTTTATGGGTAACTAATACCACTTGTTTTTGAATAAAGGATCTAAAATAAAAAGAGGAAGTGGACTAGAGGTATACTGGCTTCAGATGCTTTCCGTCTTGTGTCTTATGTAACTGTGCACCGCAAAACCACACATACCGCAATCTCAAAATGCAGGTACATTTTTTTTTTTTTTAAATCAATGTGTGAATGTCCGTGAACTCCTTTAAAGTCCCAGGAGGAAAGTGGGGTCATGTTCTACTGAAATCTAAAGAGTAAAAGACATATCGGACTCCCGTGTCTGTGTGTGTCTGCAGAATGTCATTGATTTCTGACAAGAATAAGATAAAAAAGACCATGTTTCATCCGTAAAAGAGGGATCAAGTGTTGGACACTGAAATGAATAAAATAGCAGGGGAAAAGAAGAGGAGGTGGGAGGAGGAGGAGAAGGATGCATCGCTATCTCCTATTTGCTCCTCTTCTCCTATACTCATTGTCCTATCAATCTCCTCTCCGTCCGCTTTTCTTCCTCATTCCTGTTGTTCCTCTAGTCTTCTCCTTTTCCCTTTGTCCATTTGTCCAGATTTTCTCTTTTCTCACTTCCTACACTTATCTCCCTTACCTTCCCTTTCCTCTCCATTTCTCTTTTCCTATTCTATTTGTGCTTTTTCCCTCTAAATCACCCTTTTCTCAAATGTTCTCTCACTACCATCTTTTCAGTGTTCTCTCTCGTTAAGTTGTTTTGACCCTTTTTCTCTTTTTCCCTTTCCAAACTTGTTCGATTCTTCCCCTTTCCATCATTCCTCTCCTCATCCCCCTTTCACGCTTCCCCTATTCCCCCTTTTCTCCCTGATCCTTCATGTCCTCCTCCCTACTTCTCCTCATCTAACTTTCTTCTCTCATCATCCCTCTCTTCTACCCATCTCTCTCCTCCTTACTTCCCCTCCTGCTTTTTTAATCTCCTCTTTCTGTTATCTATCTATCCCTCTCCTTACTTTTTTGTCGCATCCTTACAACTCCCATCTTCTGTTTCTTTTTTTGTCCCCCACCCTCCTTCCTCTGTCTCCTCACCTTCTTTCCTTCCTCCCAATCATTTCCCTCCTCCTCCTCTTCCCCTCCTCGGTATCGACAGACGAGGCATGCATTTTGCTAAAACATTGGCTGATGAATCATTGATGTTGCTGTTGAGGTTTCAGTGGCGCGGGGGCAGCCGGATGTAAATAAGTGAGGACTAGGTATGGGGTATAGCTAGCTGATATTCAGCCCTCCCTCTGAAACATTGATGAGATATGCTTGTGTGCGTGTGTGTGTGTGTGTGTGTGTGTGTGTGTGTGTGTGTGTGTGTGTGTGCTCGCTGGCGCAACTGTGAAGGCTATTTAAGAAGGCCAGATATGACAGTTGTTTACAACTCGGGCCAGACACCGAAGAACTAAGGGAAGAAGGGAGGGCTCAAGAGAGAAAGGGATGAAGGATGGATGAATGTTAGAAAAATTGGGGATGGGGAAAGAGAGGGAGGCAGGGAGAGGGAAAGGAAGCAAGGAAGGAAGAAGGGAAGGAAGGGAGGGAAAAGGGGGGAGAGTTGTAGATAATGTTACTCGTCTAGGGGACAAATACAATGACATTAAGCAGACAGACATGTCAGAATAACAGACACACACACACACACACACACACTCCCATATGCAAGCACACACACAATACACAAGCCCGTACATTCTCCAACCTGCTCCCTATGCAACGGGCACCTAAAATAAGATTAATGCAACAAACATAACCATGCAGCATGGAAGAGTTTTGTAAGTTGTACAAGAGTTTGTTGAGTAACTAGTATAATAACATAAACAGGTATAAAGTAGGGCTGCACGATATTGGGAAAAAAAAACTGAAATTACAATTGCAAGATTTTTTTTTCTTTCTGCGATATATGTATATTGCAATATAAAAAAAAAAAAATACATGGATGTTCGCCAGATGACAATAAGGTACCCGTTTTTGGTCATGAAAATGTTGTACATTTTAAAATTAAATGCATCAATCTGGTGCAATTTGACAGCAAAATTAAGAGGCTAGATCTATGAAGAAGTTTGTGCTCTTGTAAACAATGTTGGGCTCTAGTTAAACAATTTAAATCATACACACATTGGTTGTATAGATGTGAATAGTGATGACAAGACAAAAAAAAGTCACCGCCACAAAGCGTGGTAGCTTAAACAAGACGGGGGGCCATGTTTCAAGACGTTATGGGTGGGTTTGCCGACATCGCTGCAGATCTCTGACTCGCAGAGGACAGACCAGAGGTACCGGGCGATGGGTGCTGTAAAGCTCACGGCGGGAGCTGCAAGCCACTTTCACCGCGGGCCTTTCCAAGCCGACCTAGAGCTTGTCGTGGCGCACAGAAAGAGGGCCAGCCAGCGCCGGGGAGGGCTCCCATGAGGGGATCCTCCCACACCGAGCGCCCCTGACCCACCAAGTTGAAATCACCCGGGCAAACTGTGCGGAAGTGTAAAAATATTTTTGGTCAGTTATAAAACTATGGCAGGCCTACATCTAGGAAATTATTGGGAAACACTGCATGACGTGTTTTAGTTAATTTGTCTTTCTTGACATTGCACATCCTGGTATAAAAAGGCACAGAAGTTACGGGGAAAGTAAACAAAAGTATTTACATACGCAGAACAAATCTTTTGTTCTTCACTTTAGGAGACATTAAAACTCTTCGGCTCTTAGATCTTAATACAAACGTATAGGCTCAAACAAAGACACAGCTTCCCGTGTTAACAGCTTCAAATCAGCTTCAAATCAGATGCTGGAACATTCAACAAGAGCATCATTATCACTTAGAAAATCAAACCCGCTCGGCTGTAGCTTTTACTTGAACTACTTTCGCCACTCCATCAGTGTTATACCATTCACTTTTCTCTCTGTTATGTGACTCTGACACCATGCTAAGTAATGGATGATGCTTTTAAAAAATGTCAAACGGCATGCGCGCAACCACAACCGTATCATATTAACCAATGTGATACAACAATTAGTGATGTCAAATCAGGCGTTTTGCCTCTGGCAGATGCAGAATACTGCAATTTGATATGATGTTTCTCTACTTTACTTAAACAAAGTCTTGGAAATCATTGAAGTGTCCTCACTCGTGATGGATGCCTGATCTTTCTAGTCGTCTGGTCCTCACAAGTACAGACATTCAAATACTCTCTCAGACATACACACACACTCGCTCCATCGTAGCCAATCACTGCTCCACACCTCCATTTAAAGCACTTTTCAGGCCTCTTAGTGTCTCCCTTCCTCCCTGCATTGAGCACCATTAATACAGTCATTTAGTCCACTAATACATCAGTGCGGTCAGTGCTGTTACATTATGTATCAGCTGGGGTCAGTGCGCAATGAACTGTACTGGTCTCGACTCTAACCACACATTGTAAAGACATTATCTGTTTCCCACAGAAAACAACACCCAACGCAATGGTGAGTGATTTAAGAAGACATATGCATAGATTAGCCAATATATATACTCCATGTACACACACACACACAGTAATGTAAAGTGTAAATATGAAGAATTGAGCATTGACATTGTTGGATAACAGCATGTATATCCATACAATTAATATACTCTATACCAACACAATTACACAAGCACAATAATACTTGCAGAATATCAGAATTCTAATTCTTTATTTAAAGGAAATATTAAAACTGAATGCAATGCATTCAAATTGAACAATATTAGTCTTTTAACTGTAATTGTACATTCAGTTGTATCACTTGAGATTGAGCTCTCTGAGGCATAAATTCAATTTGGGAAAAGCAAATGGGTGCAGATTCAATCCAAAGCGCTGACAGTATCAATATAGAGGAGACATATAGAGGAGACAAGACACTTTAAAACACACTGTACCTTTTTTTTTTTTCATGGCTCATACAAGTGGGGGCACCTTGGACGAGCCAAAGTACCAAACTATGCTTATTGATCATACTATGGTGACATATGAGAAGGACTGCACAAACCAGAAATGCATGAACTTTGTCAACATTTTGTGAGTTGGTAAAGTAAACATTTTTGTGATGGCAAGTGTGCTTTGGAAAAAAAAATTAACACTCTTCTTGCATAAAAGATGGATTAAATATGAATTCCATCCTGCTTACTCCAGTAGTGCCCTAAAAAGTAGGAAAAAGTAGTGTTCCATGGTATGTACACTACTTCCTGCTAACAATCTCACAATGAAATGCATATTACAGATGCAAAAATTCCCCGATGAGTGACTCTACACCTATCGATGATGACGCGAAATGATGATGATTAATAAGTGTGCGAAATCTCAATTTACTGCTCACTATTGAGTAAACTGAAAAATATAAATTATAAATAATGCCTGACAATGACTGATATATTTGACTTCAGGACATCTCTGACTACATGCATGCTGAAAGTCAATTTAGATATTTTCCAAAGTAACATTCCCTACAAGTGTATGATTCAACTTTTTCCCCATGGTCTAGTGTTAAAAAAGTTAACAAAATGGCAATAAATTGTAATACTGAATCGCAATACTTCAAAATGACAACATATCGAATCGGCACCCAAGTATCGTGATAGTATCGAATCAGGAGATAGGTGTATCACACCAGCCCTATACTGCTTAACTTCAATTCTTTGAAACTGCAAAACACCAAATAGAGACTCGAGTGATTTTGCACCTGTCCTTATTATTATTATTATTTATTTATTATATATTTATTTAAATCTGAATTTTAGTGAAAAGCTCAATTCCATAACAATGAACCCACAGTATTACATTTCACATAATATCTTACAAATTGACTTATTTACTTACAAATTTAATTTGCATAACTTATTTTTTTTTTATTTACAACTTGGTATGAGCATGTACATTTTTAATTTCTGGATTTCAATTGAAATTACTGCTGGCACTATCTCATTGCAAGTGACAAACACACGCACACACACACAGCTCTTAACCACACAGTGAAACCCCTTATCTTTTAACCACAGAAAACAACAGCGCCTTAAGGTTAAAAAACCAAACTCTCTGCAGCCCATTAGCTATTCACCGCAGAGCAGAGCACTTTAGACTGGTGTTTTACAGTTAACCACTGTTTCTAAAGCACATTACCTACTTACCGCAGTCTGTGTGTGTGTGTGTGTGTGTGTGTGTGTGTGTGTGTGTGTCTCTTGTACAGTATGTGTCTGTGACTCAATGTTTCACGATGTGTATGTGCATTTGAACATCTGCGTATGTAAGTGTGATTGTGTGTTACCGTTTCCTGTGTGTGTGTGTGTGTGTGTGTGTGTGTGTGTGTGTGCATGTAATATGACACTTTAATGAAAGGAGGAGAAAGACTAGGGTGAAAGAGACAGACGCAAGAGAGGAGAGAAGACGACAGAGGAGAACAATATTGAGCGACGTAAGAGGGAAAAAAAATTCAGAGTATAAAGACACACGGACACAGAACACACGTGGACATCAATACTGTCAAACCACAAAGTCACGTCAGACACACGAGAGAGACAATACCCCGACTGTGTTACAGAGAGTGACAGAGGGATAAAAAAAAAAACAGGGAAATGCAGTGAGAGTGAGATGGAGAGAAAGCAATATGCGTAGAAGAAATACTGAGATGTTGAGATATTAGAAAGAAAGAATATAAAGAAAGTAAACCTAAGAGAAAAAGAAAAGACATAAGAAAAGGAGAAACTCCATGAAAGACAAACAGCAGAGGTGTGGAGAGAGCGTGAGAGAGAGAAAAAAAGACAAAAACAATGTTAGATTTCTATTTTTCTTTTCGTATTTTTCACTGTACTTTTCTTCCTCTTTTTCTAATACTAGTATCTTTCATGTTGTTACAGTGTTTCATAATTATTATTCGTTATTTCCTTATTTAAACATTCTTTATTTCTTTATTACAGCCTGAGTAAAAAAATGTCGAATGTACTCAGCAAGGTCCATTGAAGATTAAAAGATGAAGAGAAATAAAAAAGCAAGAGTGAAATTCAAAGAACAATAAAAAGAGACACGGAGAGGGAGACAAAGACAGAAAGAGACATAGTGAGAAAGAGAGAAAAAGAGAGAGAGAGAGAAGTGAAAGAGAACGAGTTAACAGTGAATTTCAAAGAGAGAAACTGCGACGAGGCGGCAGCAGTACATCTTGATCAACAGATGACTGATCATATCAGCGCTGGCCATCTTTCACCAGCCGCCGTTTGACGACACAACGTGACCCCCTGTACACACACACAAACATACACAAGCGCACTCCCACACACACGCACACATCCATTTCCCCCGACATACCCCGAGGCGGGAGCATCAATAACGTATGGCCTGGCCAGGGGCCTCCATTCACACACACACACACACACACACACACACACAACCACACACTTTCATTCATTCACACAAATACGCACACAAACATGTGCACAAATACACCCCCATATGCGACTCTCTTTCACATATTCATGCATTCAGTTGAACACACATGCACATCCACAAAAGGTGGTCAGGCTAGAGAAGAATAGAGGAACAAGATGGACACACACACACACACACACACACACACACACACACACACACACACACAGGCCATAACCCCACAATATGGCTATGTGCCCTCAGGCCTGAGGTCTTACCCCCCCTACCCCCGGACCTTGTGTCTTCCTGCTGCCCTGCCACAGTGCCTCTGTGTTTAGTGACAGCCAAAATGAGGAAATAAGAGGTGAATTAATAGGAAATATAGTTGTTTCCATAAAGGGCAAGGTGAAATGGAGAGGGAATGAGAGGGGAATGGTAAAAACTGATGGAGGGAGAAACAAGAAACAGAAATAGAAAGAGTAAAAGAAAGACAGAAGGTTGCTGTGTATGCTCGTGCAAAATGTGTGCAAAATTTTGATATGTTAGAAAAAATGTAAATCAGGTGCTGGAAAATACATTTCCTGATGTAAGAAAACAATATAGACAAAACAAAGTCTATTAAAACTTAAGGCTGTCAAAGTAAACACGATAAAAACGCGTTAATGCAACCTCTAATTTCTTTAACGCATCAGTGCAACTTGCGGTTTTTAGGTTGCAGCAAATTTAAAGCTGGAGTGAAGATACTGGTGTCATATGAAACTAAAACCTAAGGAATCCAATGGTACCAATCATCCTATAGCTTTTTGCAAAGGAGGCTAAATAACTCTCCAAACTTACACTATATTTTGGCGAGGAAAAACTGGTATGACTATTTTGGGAAAATATGTGAATGAAAATGGGTTCTATGGGTACCTACGAGGTCAAGGTCAAGGAAAACCTTATTATCCCCTTGGGGCAATTTGTTGGACAGTCAAACAGTACCACACAGTCATCAAACAAAAACAATAAACTCAGTAAATAGCCTATTAAAGGCAATAAATACAAAAGGCTTACGACATACAACCTTACAGGGCATTGTTTAGGAAACCAATAGCAGTCGGAACAAAAGAATTTCTGAGCCTATTGGTCCTACATTTAGGCAAACTGTATCTGCGGCCTGACAGGAGCAATCCGAACTCAATGGACAGGGGATGGCTAGTCAGCTAAGACCGACTGAGCCTTCTTCAAGGTCCTGCTTTGGAACAAAGGAGTCAAGTCATTCAGGGTGGTGCCTGCAATTTTGCTGCACACGAGGTTCCCCTTTACAGACATGCCCACTTTATGACAGTCACATGCAGTTTTGGGCAAGTCATAGTCAAGTCTGCACACTGACACACTGACAGCTGTTGTTACCTGTTGGGCTGCAGTTTCCCGTGTTATGATTTGAGCATATTTTTTTTTTTGCTAAATGCAGTACCTGTGAGGTTTCTGGACAATATTTGTCATTGTTTTGTGTTGTTGATTGATTTTCAGTCATAAATATACACATGCGTTTGCATAAAGCAAGCATATTTGCCCACTCCCATATTGATAAGAGTATTAAATACTTGAAAACTCTCCCTTTAAGGTATGCATTCTGAACCGATAAAAAATGTGTGATGAATTTGCGATTAATCACGATTAAATATTTTAATCGATTGACAGCCCTATTAAAAATATGTATGAGTGTCTGTAAGTGATTACTGTTAATTAGTTTTAACTTTACCATATGTCATTTGTTCATCAGTGGGCTGGGTACAATCAAACATTTTTTAGGTACATTTTGAACATTCGACAGTAATGTCACCCATCACCCTCCATGGCTTGTTTTATCTTAAGGACGGTGACACAGCTGTGACTTCAGCAGCAACGTCTGAAGTGTATTTTTTTTTTGTTTTTACACCACTGAACTGATAGAGCTACGTGTGTCAGAGCTGTAGCATTGCCTGTCTTAATTTATTTACTTGAATAAGATTGATTAACAATAGCAGAATTAAGGCCGTGGAAAGAGAAACATGAACAGACTGGTATAGTGTTTAGTGATTTCCTACATTTCCCAGAATGCCTCTCAGTCCCCGGAGAAGAACTGTGAACTTGTGACATTCGGGTGTGAGTCACACTAGGTGTTGACATTTTTTCTGCCACAATCTTTGCTACAGTGGACATGATGGCATCTATAAGAATAAGAATAACCGTGTCAGTGCTCTACGATTTTTGTCCCATAAATTCCATGTCACTGATTAAAAAGGACCAAAATTGTGTGTAAATTTAGCTAAAAACTACTGACTTACTGCAGAATTAATCTTATCTACTTAGTGAATATATAGAATAGAAGAGGTGGACTGCAAAAAGGAAACATGGGGAGGTAACAGCTGAAAGGGGATTAAAAAAAAGACAAGAGGAGTTAACGGAGGAGCATGAAATGAGATGGGCATTAGAGGGGAGGTCAGGAGGTGGGAGGACAGTGGCTCTGTTTCTCTCTGAGTGGAATGGGAGTGTACTTTAACACCTGAGTCCACCACATGCAAGCACACACATGTTCATATGAGGTCTTTCACTGTTCATTCACTCTCTTTCATCTTTTAGTTATATTATAGTCTTTCTGTCTCTTTTGTTTGGTTCTCCTTTCCTTTTCCTTTGACATTATTAAACAAACACACCTGGTGTCTGGTTACTTGAGGCCACCACACATGGATTACGTGCACTCTTCAAAACACAAGAACAAGCACTAGATCAATTCTTCACGGCACACATCCAATCATCGTACATCTCTGTCTTCTTACCTCTGTGTAGGTCTCTTTGTTCAGTGTTTCTCCAGGTCTACTTCACTTACATTGTAGTAAGTAACACTGTTGTCCAGAACGGTGTGCAACCAAAAGGGGGTCTGGGAAAAAGGAAGAGAATCAAAAGGGAACTCTTACTTTGCAAGCAGACGGTGTCATAGGCACAGTACGTAAATGAATAATAGTCAATGGGAAATTTAGCTGATATAAAATGATTTGGGGTGGGAGTTGTCTTCTATTTAAAGTGCACATATAGTGAAGAATAATTTATAGTTTATATAGTTAGCACATGCTAAAACAACAAAGTATGTGTACTTATCCTTTTTGAGAATCATTACAATGTTAGTGTTGTGAAAAAAGTTGCATGGAAAGTGTTCTAAAATGCTAAAATATCAGCCTTGAACACTTAATGGAGATAGATAAACTTATCATCACAGCATGCCCAAGCTTTTTATTTGCAGAATAGAGTTAACCCAAATAGCTTAATATAAATCAAACTGGTTGCCTGACCTTACATTTTAGGCCTCTAAAATGACACTACATTTGACTTGGTTGCCAAACCTAAAATCAACACCTTGTGTGCATTACGGGCCCCAACATTATAACCCTCCAACTTCCAGTGGTTAGGATCTGCGCATTTTACTGAAAGCTCCCAATAAATCTAATATTGTGACATTTTATACATTACTCACATAATATCAGGCATTGTAAAACACCACAGGGCAGAACAAGCACTATAACAGTATACACGTCACTACAAGTCACTTATCACACAGGTGGTTATGATATTAAGTAGGTTTTAAGATGTTATTCAATCACTAAATTTACTTCTGAGAATTATTGAGGTGAGAAATCAAATGTGTAGATTTTGAATATTGGCAGTCTTACGAAAAGGGATGGCAAATCGAAAATTTGCTCCAACGGTTTTGTAGTTGAGAAGCTCCACAAATCGGTGCGACAGCAAGCTAGCGCCTGCCGGGGTCACTGCCAAGGTAGCCAGCCAGTCACGCTCACAGACCCCGCTGAAAGCTGGCTGGAGCTCTCTCAACAGACTGATCTTGTAGACAAATGTCAAAGCTCTGCTGTGAAAGCAGTTTGAGCAACATTTGTAGAATGTTTTGATGTTTCGATGATGATCATGTTCGTCTTATTTCAACATGATCTGTTAGAATAACTATTTTAAAGGGTGGGGGAGCTAAACCATCATGCAGTATCTTCTAAAGTAAACAAATAAAAATTCAAAGCTCAATAAGTTGTATTTTTCAATAATATCGCAATAGTGGTACTTGTCGTGCTTTAAGAGGTGGTTTAAAAGGCTAAGCATGGCCTAGCATACGGCAAAATAAATCAATTTAACAGTTTCATACTGCCTACTACTGACGAACGCAGTACGTACTACATACTAATAGTACTATGTAGTAGGCAGTTTTTAATACAGCCCAGGACCCTTGAACTAGCTCACCTAAATCGAATGCAGTTGTTTTGAATGTTACCAATAACACCTGTGCTTTTCCTGCTACAGCCTCGCAGCAGGAAAAGCAGAGGTGTTACTAATAACATTAACCGTGATTGCTTTCAGTTCACGTGCCCCAGTATGCTATGACTGTGTGACAGTGAACCAGCATGCGCGGTATCAGGATCCTGAAACTGAAGCAGCTAAATGACATTGAGCCATCATCTATTTTATTATTTACACCTGTTCTTTTCCATGTGATTTGAGTGTCATAATATCTGTAAAAGAAAAAAAAAAAAAGGCCCATCAGAGCAGTGCTGAACAACATTATCTGATACTCGTCTATAGAAGACAAAGTGTGGCTCTATCAAAAGTTCCAAAATAGAAAGATGGAAAAAAATAGAATATGAAAATGTGATTGTACTAAATATATACTGAATCAACAAAACTTAAATAATCAATAAAACATAGGCTCATGAATTATCTAAAAGGAAAGCAATTATCAGACTGTACACATGAGAGTTGACATCTGTCACTCAAGACTCAACACTTGAAAACCGTGATGAATATAACGTAAAGCAGCCCAAGTGTAGAAGCGGTCTGTATGTGTGGAGGTCGACCCAGCACTTCTAAACACAAAGTGCATGCAACTATTTGTACTTGGTATTTACCAGATTTATCACAGATACAGAAACAAATTAAACTGATCTACGGTCGGAGAGGTCCAGCCTCCTCTGGTAAGCATGGGCCACCCGTGAATATTTAATCATAGAAACAAATTTGCTGCACATAAAGCAGTCCCTGCTTCTTAATTGGACTCTTTAGTTATTCCTGTTAATGTTAAATACTGGCAGAGAGGGTTTAAAGACTCATTAACACACACAGACTCACACCTTAAGGTTGTATGGCTGGGCAAACTATGCACACAGACACACACACACACACACACACACAAAAACGATGTTGTAGGTGAGCTACCACACACACACACACACACACACACAGAGGATAATTATTACCTTCATATGCAAACGCCTGCAGTGCCCGCCTGGCAGCCTGACGTTTTTTAAAGTGTGTACTTTTCTTATTTAATTAATTAAAACAATCGTCAATGAACTTTAAATTAGTCCAGCATAAAATAATCATTTCCGTTCTGTGTGTGTGTGTGTGTGTACTGTATGTGTGTGTGTGTGTGTGTGTGTGTGGTGGGTGTGTGCATGTGAGTGTGTGTTAATAATTAGCAGGCAGTAAAGCGGCTGTGTTAATTGCATTTAGGATCCTGCCTGGGGAGAGAGGGAGGGGAGGAACCGAGAGAGAGAGAGAGAGAGAGAGAGAGAGAGAAAGAGAAAGAGAGAATGGGAGAGAAAGAGACACACACACACACACACACGTAATCTTTCATCTCTTGTTCCTGAAATAGAGAATTCCCATGTATTCT
>CAKAOI010048128.1:0-80723 GCA_916701655.1 Sebastiscus albofasciatus
TCACACACACACACACACACACACACACACACACACACAGAGAGATCCAGCTGACTATCTGCTTTCACAGAATTCATTATGGGCTGTAATTCATCCAACACACGGAATCTACAAGAATAATAATAACAGGAAGCATGACATGTTCCATATCCAATATCCAAGCTGGGGTGGCACACTCACACGCACACTTTTAGTTAATGGCTCATGCAGTTTCCGGGATGAATTGATGGATTTCAAACAGAATTAGCTTGAATACAAATATTGAGTGCACAGTGATCTGCAGGCCTGCTAATGCACCTTCACTCTGGATGATGCCCCCCCCTGTAATGCCTTCATTGAAGCCTCGGCAGCAGGGTCTGCGTAATAATATGCGAACCCCCCAAAAAATCCTGAGATCATTGTTTCTCCTCATCACTGTTTTTATGCTCCTTTCTATCCGCACTTCTTCTGCAGCATCACCGCGGGAAGATGCTGTCTCAACAGCGTGCCGGAGAGAGAAACGCAGTCGAGTGCACCTAATCGAGAGAGGATAACTCATTTGCATAATGTTTTGGAGATGATGGGTTTATAAGATTATGAGAGTCATGGTATTATTTTTTATTATAACTGCCTCCGTCGACATTCTAGTCCGGGCGGAGCTTAAAAAATAAAGGTTCTTTGCAACACCGATTATTTCTCTTCACAGTGAGGAGAAGAAGAACAAATTGCCTCCATCCTCCAAAAAAAAAAAAAAAAGGACACCACACCGGCCACATCAGTAACATGCTGACCACGCAACATCGCCATAATTGTGCCACAATATAGCCCTGCCTACCCACGACCACTACCTCGTGGTCACTGATGGACAGAAAAAATATATAAATATATATATAAGAAACCCTCATATAATGTTAGAGGTCCAAGCCCGGGATGTAACCGTACTTACCTAAAACTGACTCTCCCCTCTTTGCTGTATTTGTGGTCCAAGATTTGTTAGTTGTCGAGCCAACAACTTCTGCTGGAGCATATGTATCCAGTGCTCATGCTGGTGGTGGCTCAGTCGGTGATGTTGGATTGCGGATGATTTGGCAATCCTTTTCATGCTCAAGGGGAAAAAATCCTCCGTTTCGGCGTGGTCTCGGGCATTGGCGCGCAGAAAGGAAATAAAGTGATGAAGTCCGTCAGGAAGGGGAAGGAGGAGAGGAGAGAAAAAGGGAGAGAGAGCTCTGGATGGGAGATTTATGCCGACGTGTTTGAAACTGTTCTGTTCTCTCTTCTTTTCTTTTTTTTTATCCCCCCTCTCACCGTAGGAGCCGTTTGCGGGTGGAGAGGTGTGGGATGGATATCTCTAGGAAGGTGGAGGCTGGGATGCACTAGACTGAGGGGCGAGAAAGGGGAGGTACAAAGAATACAGTCTCGTATTGTAGAGGACGGTCATGGCAGACAGTAAGGGGTGGGTCTGGACTGGATGAGGGGGAAGGCGAGGGAGCTGAGGGTGGATGAGGATAAGAAGCCGTGTCGTGACTTTTTTTTTTTGATCATGGCTAAAAACATTTAGGCTGCAGGTTAACCCACCAGGGATAGCTTGACTAATTAAAGGGGGCAAAGTTGGGGATAAGGGAAAATAGGCTTAATGATTCAGGTATAGGAGAGGTTTGGAGAAAACTGCAACAAAGTGAGAAGGCGGTGAGTGACACAGAAGGTTGCCACACTGTGCCACGTGTAGGCTGTGTACTTTGCATAAAATACAACGTGACTGTATCACTGTGTTAATGTAAACTTGGAATGACTCTCAGTGAAACTCTCTTCTAAAAAATCCCCCCCATAGCCCAGGCTCTGTGTGGAGTCTGTTTAACTCTTACCTAAAAGTGAATGAAACACTGGTGGTTGCTATCCAAGGTTCTGAAACACAACCTATGTTAAGTACTATTAGTTGCTGTCTCAAGGTGCTCTAATATAATTAAAATAGTACAATTCTGGTTCGTTGCTGTCCATGGTGCTGAAACACAACCTGGTTGTGTCCGAAATTTCCATTCTAAGATGCTAGATTACAGATCTATCTTAGATCTAAGATACAGATTTTGTAGTATGTCCGAAACCAACGTAAATTACTACTCAGTGCGTCCGAAAATATATATACTACTGTTTATTCAAACAAAAGTATGTTGAACAAAAGTTCACTTATTGAGTATGTGCATGGTATGCAATTCTGGACGTAGCATTGAGTACTGGTGGTTGCTGTCCATGGTGCTGAAACACAACTGAATAGTAAAATTCTGGTGGTTGCTGTCCATGGTGCTGAAAAACAACCTAAGTTAAGCGCTATTAGTTGCTGTCCAAGGTGCTGAAACACAACCGGGTTGCGTCCGAAATTCCATACTAAGATGCTATGAGTACGCTAAAACAGATTTTGTAGTATGACCGAAACCATAGTATGACACCAATAGTACACAAATTACATACTGCTTCTGGTGAAATATTACATTATACAAACGCTGGACGCTACAGCATAAATATTCCAAAATACAACGCTTACAACGTTTGTAACAGACGTCAATGGACAGCTCTGTAACGCTCAATAACGCTTCAATTTAAAGGTCCCATATTGTGCTCATTTTCAGGGTCATACTTGTATTTTGCGTTTCTATTAGAACATGTTTACATGCTGTAATGTTTAAAAAACACTTTATTTTTCTCATACTGTCTGTCTTAATATACCTGTATTTACCCTCTGTCTGAAACGCCTAGTTTTAGCGCATTTTAACAGAATGGCAACGGATTTGCGTTGCTAGGCAACAGTTTGGGTCCATGTTTACTTCCTGTCAGCTGATGTTATTTGCATACACTGTAACAGGAAATAAACTGGGACACATTTAGAATGTTTACGTTTAAAACTGTGAAATGGTCTAAATATTGTATATTTTTTTGACATCACAAATGGACAGAAATCCGAACGGCTTGTTTCAAACGCACAATTTCTAAATACGGGTTGTGTGTATTTTTCCATATATTGAGCGTTTTGATACTTTAACAGTATTTATATAGCACTTAAACCTGCTTTATAGTGTAAAAGACGGTTACGCGTCTGCAACCGGCAAGGAGGCTGTAACGGCGTAAATTTCTGCTCAGCGCATCCGAAAAGATATATACTACTGTTCATTCAAACAAAAATATCTTGAACGATAGTACATTTACTGAGTTTATAGTGCATAGTATGCAATTTTGGACGTAGCATTGAGTACTGGTGGTCGCTGTCCACGGTGCTGAAACACGATGTTATGTCTATAGGCCTTTTTTCACAGCAGACATTTTGACTTGTCGCAGTAGGAAAAGCACAGGTGTTATTAATAACATTAACAACGGCTCTGTTCTATTCAACTATCCCACTAAGCCATGGCAGTGTGACAGCGAAGCCAATACCAGGACCATGAAACCGAAAGCAGCTAAATGGAGTTGAGCCATCATTAATTTTATCATTCTCTCCTGTGCTTTTCCTACTGTGACATGTCAAAATGTCTTCCGTGAAAAAAGGCCTACTCACAAAGGGACAAACAGACCAAAAACGTACTTGTTGACTGAGTGGCAGGGCCGTAGTTTTTGCATTGCTTCTTGAGGTTTGGAGGTTTTAACGACCTGATTAGAAGTATACATTATACAGTCACACACACACATTTCAGTGAGTTTTTAAGAATGATTTAGATATTTGATGTTCTTTAATTTGACTGTTTTGGATATAGAATTAGAATAGAAAGGATTCTGTATTTTTTCACCAGAATTATATTTTTGGCATTGAAGGGAAGGATTTGAAAAAAAACATTCAGACAAAGTTTACAGAAAATATATTTTAGCAGTTAAATGATCACAGAAAATATGGAAAAATAAAATATTGGGGCATCTTGAAAACAATATTGGTGTAACAATAGTACAAAAGATTTGGAAACTTATTGATGCATGGTACAAGCATAATGTTGGGAAATCATTTAAAACATGTTGATGGGAACTATTTAGACCTACTGTGCTGTATTCTGTTTCTACTGCGTCGACATTAATTCACAAATATATCAACTTACAACTCCCTTGATCAGGACACCTCAGCATTGTACACATGCTTTTGTGTCTTTGAGCTTATACAAGATTTGCTTGCATGATTAATACTTGGCACACAGTTGCACATGTAAGTTATATAAACACCGGTCATCATTTTAGGCAATTTATGAATCATACATCCATCATTCATTTGTTGCGTAATGATATGCATGCTACTAGCCGGTTAGCAGCTTATTCATTACAAACCACTTGCTTTACTTAGGATGTCAAGCTTGTGAGGTGGCAATCTTATAACAAGACTTTCTGCCTCAATTACAGTTTTAAATAATTTAAACCCATATAATGGGAAAACTAAACTAGAGGCATTAATAAAACCCCAGCATATTTCAGTCCTTGTGGGAGTAAAATTTCCGTCTTCATTCTAAAGTGAAGTCTAACTCATAGCAAAAGCTCACATACCTGTGATTACTATTCTTAAGATTCTACACTTCACCTTTTGGAAAAGCATGACAATGCTGCACTCAACTACTAGAATCAATATATAGGCTTTGAGCCATCTAAAGTTCTTAACAGCATGGTTTTGGTTTGTTTCTTTTTTTTTTGGAGGGAGGTTGTGTTTTTGTTGTTATTTGGATAAACCCTTAACAATAAACTACTGTTACAACTACTACTACTACTAATGATCATACTACAACTACTAGTTATACTAATAGCAATAATAATAGCAACAATATTACCGCAATGGTTAGTTAGGCTACGTTCAGACTGCAGGCAAATCCGATTTGTTTCTCGAATCACATCTACGAGACAGACTGTCCGTATTGTTATTTGCAAGTGATCGGATCTGTGCATCCAGACATCACCAACCTATCTGCGTAGGTTGCTGTGGTAACGATGTAGGAGACAATAACTACACAGCTTTGCTGGTGACGCAGCTTTCCAGCGCTGAGGCATGAAAAAATGGAGGTGTAGTGTCATCCGCAAAGTACTGACTGGTGGGAACAGGTAGTCCGCAAGTGACAATTTGGACTATGAAATCCAATTTGAGCGGAAAGAGCGTCTGGACTGAGACACATCTATAGAAATCCGATTGGAATCACATTTCAAACCACCTCCAAAATGTGTTTTTTTTTGCTCTCCAGACTTTCTTAAATCAATCTGAATACAATCTTGATATGCCAAAACACAGATTTGGGTTGGTAGTCTGAACAAGAACTTGGTTACTTCTGGAGAATTTCCAAAGTATGTGTTTGACAGGGTGAGAGTATTGCCTGGACAAATCAGTTTTTTAGCCACCTTAGTATGTAAAAATGATGATACACACTGTCACTTGCTATTAAATATTGACTTCAGTGTTACAGTAAAACATGACAAAAATGACAAACAAACAAATCCTCCTCAGGAAATTATATATCCTTCTACGTCTAAACATAGTACCACCTGTTCCTTCCTTTGATACTATTCTACAGATATTTTATTTCACAGCTGTGCTGTATTTTTATTTAAAGAACTTCAATTAAACATATGGATGAATGATCAACTTGATACTAAGCTGGTGGTGTAGCAGCTGAAAACTTTGCCTCAAACTATTTTTGGTGAGGTTAACTAAGGTTGCATAAAATGTAAGGCACTTTTTTTCCTATGAAGTTTAAAAGTTGTGCCATAGTTTGGAGGCCTCATGCTGATTTAATGACACAACACAGTATATAACCTGATGAACGACGGATGGGTGGCACTATGTCAGTTTAATTTAGCTCAACCTGCCAATGTCTTTGTCACATTCAGGTTTCCCCTTCCTCCCGAAATTCAAAGTAATTGGTTTCAGAAATGCAGTGTAGAGACACACTGACATGATACAACATGATACGGTGAAAAAGACATGCTGTATTTTACAGATTTATACATTTCAATGCACCCTGGTGTATTATTTAACATCACAAAGAAAGTTATCAAAGGAGCCTGAAAGTAATTTCCTACAAGTTTCCCATTTCCCATCTAATAATCCAACATTTGATGAATTTTACAGTATGTGACAGCAACGGACATTTATATATATTTATTTAAAATCTTGATTGTAGTTCAAAGACGAAGCATGTTAAAAAGATGACTTCCGAATTGATTTTGACACAACACTTAATCCATTGCGGTCGCAGACAGCTTTGCGACCCCACTAGCTATCCAATGGTCCACACTTGCAGTCAAGTGTTTGAAGCATCCACCAGCGGGCAAAGAACCTGGCGGGTCCAGCATTGCATAGAACTCAATGAGGCTAAATGGATAAATGGAGCCATTACAGAGTCATTAGCCTGGAAGTGGCGGTGACACGTGACAAGTTGCCTTTGCGACAGTAGACATAAAATACTCGAGGGATCATTGAAGTCGTTTCATTCTATAATTCTATTGGTCGTAGCTTTTAATTAGAAACTTCCCTTCAACTTGGTTTATCAGGATATTCGGAGACTTATTCACACCTTTTTATGGTTGCTTAATTGCCCCTTAAAACAAAATCATTGTCAGCCTATATCTGTGATCCACTATGTAAGGACGGACTGGATTTTTCCAGCGTGTACTCGCATATGTTCTGTCAGTCAAGGCTTCATCAAAACACACCAAAGCGAGCAGAGTATTTCATGTGGATTTTTTTAGGTATACGACGTCTTTCCATGGTGCACAAGTACTGGGGATTAAAAACGATGTTATGAGCATGCTGGTCATGAATGAACCATCACTGTTGCACTGGGTACACCTGTCTGATGAAATGTGCAGCCTGTGTTTGTGCGTGTGGCTGGGGTGATGACAAGCAGAGTGTTGGTAGGATGCATATTTTAAATGTCCTTATCTCCAGAGGGGAAGTGCTACTGTTGGCAAACTAAAAGCACAGAGGAGGATTAAAACGAAGAGGCAAACAGACTGGAAAGAAAGCAAAATTGGCGAGAAAGGAAGGTCGATAAATTATTTAAGAAATGTGAAAAATGTGACTTGAAGAGCATTGTGTGTACCACACAATCACATTCAAAACAGAAATATCCTGTATTTCAAAGCCATTAAATACCTTCTGAACAGGAAAGTACAGATTTAGAGCTCACTATCTTCCATTTTGCTGTCGATCGTCGTTGATGACAGAGACCTGGTGAGTAAACAGACTTCTTGGGGCATTCGGTATAGCAGGTATTAGAGATAAAATGAGGTTGTTCTGATTCTACATCACCTTTCAGACAAATAAATTCAGGGAATGTGCGCCCCAGGCAGAGCCGACAGGACGGCAGTTTAACAGATGTATGAAGGTTTTATTGATGAAGACTGGAATCAAACTCTTGAAGTCCAACTTAAAGTAGACGGTTAGTTTCTGCAACAGCATACATATTTTTTGCTCTTTTAATTACATGCTCCGCCAGCAGTGGGGGTCTAACTATTTTGGAATAATATGTGAATGCATCCAAGACGGACTTCTCCCCACTAGGCCAAACAAATTCTGCCGACATGGCTGGATAACTATAAGTTAGTCAGCTGTAGCGTATCGAACAGTTTTCAACCGTACCTGCACATGTCAACATTGGTCCGTTTAGATGCTAAATGGTGTGCTCTTTATTCTTCAGTTCTTCATTTCAGTTATAAAAAATATTACGATGATTTTTTTACTATAAAATAGATACTTTTGACCACCAAAATTGTTTAAAGAAATCCTTCAAATATGCAAATACACAGAAGTTTGACTTTGATATTTGCAATCTAGTGTTTGGACGAGGGCTGTCACAGTTAATGCCATAATTAACGCGTTAATTCGTTTTAACGCCACTAGTTTCTTTAACACATTAACGCAATCGATCTTTCGGAGGTTGTGGCGGGCTCAGTTTTAAGACTAGAGTGAAGATACTGGTATCATATGAAACTAGAAAAAACCTAAGGAATCCATTTTTACCAAACATGTCATACTAGCTTGTCGCAAAGGAGGTTAAATAACGATCCGATCTTGAGCTAAATTTTGGTGAGGAAAAACTGGCATGGCCATTTTCAAAGGGGTCCCTTGACCTCTGACCTCCAGATATGTGAATGTAAATGGGTTCTATGGGTACCCACGAGTCTCCCCTTTACAGACATGCCCACTTTATGATAATCACATGCAGTTTGGGGCAAGTCATAGTCAAGTCAGCACACTGACACACTGACAGCTGCTGTTGCCTGATGGACTACAGTTTGACTTGTTATGATTTGAGCATATTGTTTTATGCTAAATGCAGTACCTGTGAGGGTTTCTGGACAATATCTGTCATTGTTTTGTGTTGTTGATTGATTTACAATAGTAAATATATACATACATTTGCAAAAAGCAAGCATATTTGTCCACTCCCATGTTGATAGGAGTATTAAATACTTGACAAATCTCCCTTTAAGGTACATTTTGAATGAATAAAAAATGTGCGATTAATTTACGATCAATATGGACAATCATGCGATTAATCTCGATTTAATATTTCAATCGATTGAACGCCGTAGTTTGGACACTTGGAAGAAAACTGAAACAAATATACAAAATATATGTGAAAGGAATACTTGGAAGAAGTAGTTAATCCCAAAGAGGTGGAATACCTTGGCAAGAAAAAGGCTAAAACTGCTGATGTGTGACAACATGATGTAATTTATTTGAGAAAGGTTTCTTATCTTTCAGTAAAAAGACGTGTCTCTGCATTTTGAGTTATTCTTGCTTAACTAACACCTCTTTGCATACTTTGACATAAGTACTAAATTATTTTTAGAAAGTCTTACGGTACAGTAGGATATGTGTTTTTTTCTGATAGTAACACCTTATTAGCCACAAAGCCTTTACTGTGCAAAGCATACAAAGAACCTAATTTATGTGCATCGACTTCCTTAATGACTTCTTGTAAGGAGAATTAAGGAGCAATATTCTAACATTCATGTCATCCAGCATCTCATTACTGCTGAACACGTGTTCCTCAATGTCAAATATTACAAAAGTTTGTAACTCGCAGCCTGCTGGGAATACCACTGTCAGGTAAAAATGTACTTTTATACTGTGCAGATTTGACTCCATTATCCACATAACTGCAATAATTGTGCCATATTCAGCACCAGCGAGCCACCAGACACAATATCCCTTGCACAAGCTAAATTTATCTGGACTGTAATGATCTCACATCTACCTCCTTGTTGGAAGCCATGGGCTGAATCTCCCTCCTAGCTGCCCAGAAGACTGTTAGCGCTTGCTAGATTGACAACCTACTAATGGCTGATCTCTAAGGCTTATAGGCCACAGAGATGTTTCTACCCCGGTGTTAGTGCACGCTGTTGCGGAAGCCTGTCACACTGTACCCAGACCTCTCCCTGCCAGGGCTATGAAGGAGAAGACAGATGTCCAAATAGCCAGCAGGTCCATCAGTCATGAGGATTTTTTTTTCCTCTCGGAAGGGCGGGGGAGGGAGGGTCAAGTGAGAGAAGCACAGATGAATGAAGATGACACCATTCTAGCCTCTCTGCTACTCTAATGAAAAGCAAACTCATTTTCCAGGAAGTTTCTGGGTAATAAGACAGCCGGCCAGCCAGATCCAAACATAGAAACAACAACTTTTTAAAAGCATTACCTTACTATTGAGGCCACCTTGTGACTCCTATTTCAAGCCAAAAGACAAACTCCTGAGTAAACATTTAATTTGGGAAAACATGTGTCAGTGTATTTGTGGACCAATGCTTTAAAACAGAGGGAAATTAAACCCATCCAATTAGTGTAAAAGAAGGAAAAGACCAAGAAAATGGTCCTCCAAATTAAAAGACAAAATATGTCATTATGTCCATGCGCTCTAGAACAGCACTAGCGTTTTCTGATCTGACGGCCCTATCGGCAGGAAGACGCTGGAAGATCATTTGTCGTTTGCGTCGTTATGAATCACTGTTGAAACATAAACTAGTTTTATGATGCGACAACTCTATGTTAAAGGTTTGGTTATAGGTTTAAGCACAAAGACGACTAGATTTAAGGTAAGATCATGGTTTGGGTTAAAATAGGTACTTTGTTAAGGTTAAAGGTACAGTGTGTACGATTTGGCGGTATCTAGTGGTGTGGTTACAGATTGCAACCAGCTGAGTACCCCTCCGCTCACTCCTCCCTTTCCAAGACTTGCGGTAACGTGAGCCGCCGAGTGCAAAACTGTGGCAACACCATTGGTCTCGCTCAGAGGCCGTCCTCACCATAATAACACTACTTTAGGAGTAACTGAAGTCAGTTGATGGCTGGCGGTAGCTCGGTTTTCCACTCAGCAGCTCATGTTACAGCAGTTTCACAAGCGTTTCGGAGATCTACGGTGGCCTTCAGGTCTCTAGAGTCAGTGTTTGGTTTGTCTGTTCAGTGCTACTGTAGAAACATGGCGGAGCAACATTGCGGACTCCATGAAGAGGACCTGCTCCCTATGTAGATATGTAGGGCTCATTCTAAGCTAATAAAAACACAACGATTCTTAGTTTCTGCTGATTATACTCTAATGAAAACATAGTATTGAATATTATATTCCATTTCTGCTAATAGATCCCCAGAAGTGTTACACACCGTTCCTTTAAAGAAGCATCATGGTTGCCTCTGAGGTAAGGGGGCTTCATTGTCATGGTGACAATAATAAAACACATAGTTATGGGGATGGAAATGATTGGAGTGATGTTTGAAAAAAAAAAAAAATTGTCGGTTGCAAACAGAAAATAAACCACTGTCTCGCGCGTTAAAGTCCGACATTTCGTTGACCCATCTATAAACCCCGACCTCTACTCAGACTTTATCTTTAATAAGGTCACTGACTTCCTCCTTTGCTCCCGTCATAATTACACTACTCCCGTTACAGGTCTTTGTCACTTGATATGGGACACTTGCTGAAACGACGGATGCTGTCGTTCTTCTTGGGAGAACAGTCTCTACAAAACAGAGGAGAGGGAGTAACGGTGATGCTTTTCTCACTAACAGATGGAAAAACTGCCAATCTAAATGATGATAAAGAATATTGTAAAATAGTTTTTTAACACAATGTATGTATCAAACTGAGGAGGAATACAGTTCCAGTTAAAGTACAACGATAGACTGGAATTACTGGACCCCTTCATGACTTTGTAGAAGCTTCCTATAAGACATAACGGTGTTGTGACTAAACTCTTTAAACCTGCTGTAACAAAATCACAGATGTCGGCTGCTGCTGCTCTTCCTTATTGGATGTTTTCTGCAATGCACAGAAAGTTTTTTAAGCTTAGCGACAAGGACCTTGAATGAGGTATATAATATGAGTGGTATTACAGGTAATCTCACCACATGTGGCAATGTTGCAGCCAGTGTGTGGGTGGCTGCTCAGCATGCAGTAACCATATTTCTAATTGCCCATCTGGCACAAAAACGAGGACTGTGCACACAGAGGGTGCACTCCGAATCAAGTATAGGAGAGCATAAAAAATAAAAAAAACAAGTTTGAGGTTTTCTTTGAAAACATTCTCTGTACTTGAGTGCTTTGTATTTTTGAATGACTTTGCTGAATTCTTAACTGAGGAGAGCTCTCGACTGCTGGAATGACACCTTGTAGGCTTTACTAACACTTCACCATCCTAGCATTGTTTGGCTGTATCATCGTATCCCCCCGTTCTTTGGTCGTCTCTGCTTAAAAGCTTGTTTGTGAGATAAGTTATGATATGAAATACAAAGGATAAATCTAGGTTTTATGTACTATGTGGTGCCATTTTTGGAGGCTGGGTGCTACGGTTGAGGTAAGTAAAAGGCATTATAGTAACAGAATATTGATTCATTTTTGATCAGCGCCGCCTAGTTTGTCCGTTTGGTCGGCATTCGCAAGTGATTGACAGCTGCTCAGAGATGGCAGACCTCAGATCAGCTCTGACTGCTAGTTTTCCTCCAGTCTGTGAAATCTTGCAGATGCTATTAGTAGCACCGGAAGACACCGGAGGACACAGAGGCACATCATTTTTTCACTTTCATTTTTGTCTCATGCACTACTGTCAGGATATAGCGACTGTTTTACAAAAATTACTTTTTTTTTAAATCATATTTGCTCCGATTTTGCCTGCTTCAGCTTTAAGTATTTATATATAATTGGATCACCCTTATGAAACCAAAGGTGTACAAATCTAAAACAGATACTTTCTAACAACCTCTTGGATCTTTGTTTTGACTATTATTCCAAAGCCATTAAAAAAAAGAAAGAACATGTTTCAGGCACCACTTATGTAAAGCCTGTCACAATGGGGGCAAAAAAGCTCAGAATACTGAGTAACAGCCAAGCCAGTTTGGACAGCACAAATAAATTCTCATGAGCAGTGTAGTGCAAAGTATTTAAGAATAATTCTACTATGAATCGCAGAGGACAGAAAACAGCTGCTGCACTGCTCTCTGTGGGTTGACACTCTCAAGCGTGAGAGACCTCTGGCCCTAATCAGTGAAGTTACACTTTTTTTTTTGCGATAAAGAGACATAGAAGATGGACTCTATTTTATCTACAGTTGAATGCCTACAATTATTTACCATTTATTCACATGATGTGAGACACTAAACATTATCACATGGAATCTCCAATAGAAATGTGCACCAAATTAAAGGTCCCATATTGTAAAAAGTGAGATTTTCTTTTATATTATAAAACAGGTTTAAGTGCTTTATAAATAATGTTAAACTATCAAAGCGCTCAATATACAGAGAAATACACACAGCCCGTATTCAGAAATTGTGCATTTGAAACAAGCCGTTGTCTTTTCTGTCCATTTGTGATGTCACAAATATACAATATTTAGACCATTACACGGTTTTAAACATAAACATTCTAAATGTGTCCCAGTTTATATCCTGTCGCAGTGTATGTAAATAACATCAGCTGACAGGAAGTAAACATGGACCCAAGCTGTCGCCTAGCAATGCAATTCCATTGAAATGCACTAAAACGGAGTGTTTCAGACAGAGGGTAAATACAGGTATATTCAGGCAGACAGTATGAGGAAAATAAAGATTTTTTTTAACATTACAGCATGTAAACATGTTCTAGTAGAAACACACAATACAAGTATGAACCTGAAAATGAGCATGATATGGGACCTTTAAGGAGGAATCAAAATCTTGTGACTGCTGACTACGGGGAGTTCGCTCCCTTCTTATTGCTCTTGGCAAATCGTGTCATTTAAACAAAAAAAAATGTGGGCTTTGTTTGTTTCTTGCTCCAGACAGAAGAAGAAGAGAATAAACATATGCAATAGGATTACAATGGAAAAGAAAACAAAGCAGCCTTGAGAGCAGTTGTTCAGTCTAAATAATTAAGCAGTGATTATGGATGTGGCCAAAGGCTTTTTTCTGATGGGCTCAGTGGCGTGCTGTGGACTGGGCTGAAGCTCTCCGTTCGCTAAAAAGACGTATCATTGTAGCCAGCAGTGAAGAAATCTCATGCCTCCCACTTTTCCATTTTCCACTTAACAGCAACTCTTACACTCCTTAGCAACCTCTTTCTATCTCTAACTCTATATATCTACACGTCAAATCTTTTCAGATTAGATTTTGCTCCTCTGCGTTTTGTACATGTACATTTTTCAGCTCTGGGCACTTTTTTATAGCATATTTATTACACCTATGACACTCTGTTTTCACATTCATTTAATCATTTTGACATTCCATTTCATGCCCTGCTCTTTCATTTGTTAAAACCCTGTATTATTTTTTGTTTTCCAGAGAGTCCCGTCTGCTCCATTGTGAAACAACTGGTTTCCGCTAATGAAGTGCTAATTTAAGCTGTGATGATATTTTAATCACCCGCAGCAAAAGGGGGAGCTTGTAGATGCCTGAGCCTGGCAGGAGTTTAGCACATTATTGAAGCGCTGGCCCCAGATACATTAAGGCTTTGGTAGATTTGCAAGTAAAAAAGATACATACACACAACTCCCCCCGTCTCTGTGTACCTGTGTATATTCCTAGATTTACAAAACACCACGTACACCTGTGTCTCATTACGAATCGCAGCGTGAAGGCAATCAGCGGGAACTGCGCATTTGAGATGGAAAAAATTTGAAAAGCAACACACAAGTGCGGACAGTGAAGAAGAACTGCAGCATTATTGAACGTGAGGCTGAAACATGCTGTAAATGGAATAGAAAATAAGAAAAAAGCAATATTGTTTGGGAGGATTGGGTTCTGGGTTTCTCTGATGAAATAAATTGCAGAGTGACAGAGGGGTCAGGGAGACTGCGGATTCTCTAAGTTCAAAGTTGTGTACTTTTAACAAGATAAAGACAACACTGTCTGATTACAAAGGGGGACTGGAGAACACATCAGCATGCACAGAGGCTGTCTTAAAAGCAAGTTGGGAAGGTGAGAGAAGTCTCTCCAATTGACCAAAGAATTGTCAGTGGCATTGTGTCTGGAAAAAAGGCGAACACAAAGGGCCGACTGCAGATGGAATTGGGCAGGCGATTCTATGCCGTATTGATTACGTGAGAAAATCAAATAAACGGCAAAACAACATTTCATGGCGTATTTTTACAGTGTAACCCCACTGATTTAATTCATGGCTGGTGGTGGAGGAGGTCTGATTGTAAGAAGTGTGCGCCACAGAACAGGAAGCCTGCCTAAACTGACTGCCAGAGAATATCCGGGTCCACATGGACGGGTAGTAACAGGTGCAGTGTTCAGGATGCAGAGGGAAACAACACAAGCTCTAGTGAGGCATCAAGGCAAAGACCATCTCCCTCGTGGTCTGTTCGACTACAAAACGAGCCATATGCTTCGCACCGTGGTGTGCTTACTGTGTGGACTGAGGGTCTGTCACTTGAGCATAGAGGTATTTGAAAGGCGGCTGGGAGATCGAAATTGACCCCTGGCATTAATAAACCTGTAATAAACCTGCAGCTGTAAACTTTTATAGTAGCAGCGAGTCATCATACGTACACACAGCTACACCTTTAAGTCTCTCCCTCATTTAAAAAAAAAAGAATCAATCCATAATGTTTTGACCTCTGGATTATGGCTAGAGCAGCATGTAACTGGAAGGTCATCAGTTCAATCCCCGGACCACTAGGGACAATCTGGGTGGGGAAAGTGCAGAAAGAGTAGACGGGGTTTACGCCAGTGTATTGCAAGCCCTGCGGCCTGCCGGGCACAACATGAACCCCCGCCGGGCCAAAGCGTCAGGGATTTTTTTCTTTTAGGAATTTGTAAGATGTTTTTTAAACTACAGTTGCAGAGGGGCGGCTTGCTTGGAAACTATAAAGCGAGGAGTCCCTCTCTGTCTGTCTTTCTGTCCTTCACATATCTCAAGATCTGATCACACTTGGCAGGTGTATTGCCGGAGACCCAGGGGAGTGCTTTCTCAAATTTGGACACGTTCAATATTAATAAACTTTTAATAAACAAGCACACAGTGCTCTGTTCAGCAACGGCGGGGGGTTACAGGGCTCTGCAGACTGAGTCCAGCATGTCGTCCGCAGTGGGCAGACCGCGGCGGTTCACTGCATGTTCTGAATGGGCATTGCACTAGTAGATATAAAGGTCTTAAAGCTCGCCGGCAACATCTGTTGGTTAAAGCGTGAACACACTATAGGTAAACGGCAGGCCTTAGATCAGTGTCTTTACCTCACGCTTCCAACTATCACAAGCTAATGTTACCTAGCAACCATATTTAGCTAGCCAGACTGTCAGTGACTGATACGCCCTGTGGAATCTTTTTAAAAGTCTGAATTGCAGACTTTTAAAAAGTCTGCAATTCCGTCCGTGATTCTGTCATCACAGAAACTACAGGGCCCCTACCTTAATGCTGCAATCAGTCTATTGCTGGCCCACGCCGGGCCACCGCCAAAAAACACATTTGGCCGCTGGCCCCCTGTCAAAAGATAGTTGTCAATGGGCCTAACTAGGGATTCTAATTTTGTATTTTTTTTCTAACTGATAACCGACCCTCGTTAACCCATTATTAACCGTTAACTAACAAGATTAGTGCGTTGCTTGCAGCACTGCTATTTTTAGTGCCTAACAAAGCCGTCCAGCTCCAACAACAAGCTGATGCACAAACAGGTTAAATCCATCATTTATCGCCAGCTGCAGTGTACTGTATGTGCAAAACAGACAACTGAGTCCCCGGTTCACCCGTCTGGGAGACTTACGTGCATTGTCGTGGACACATGCAACCTCTTGAAGTTGTCAGCATAACGTTAGCGAGTGTTCCGACAGACTGTGTGTGTGTTTGTGCTACGCAATTGTAGCGTTGCTGGTGCTCGATGTCACACACCTACGGTCTGTCAGCGCAGCCTAACGTTAACAAGTACCCGACAGACCATGTGTGTGTGTGGTGGTGGTGAGGGTGGGGTTTGAGGTGGGGTTGTCAGTGGCGTCATAGCTGCGAACGTAGCATTGCAGTGTGTGTACATTTTATTTGTATAAATAATAAATAAATGCTACAACTCCTCAAGACCCACCCAAGCCAAGCTCCCGTGTCTGGCAACACAGGCTTAGACTCACTAAAGGTGGGCTGGTAAGGTGGCCCAGCTATTTTCTTTTAAGTGACAAGCTGCTCCTCTAAGTTTTGCTCAGCTTTTTATTATAATATTAATATTTCTTTTAACCGTTTAACCGATTAATCGCATAAATAATATAATATTAATAATAACCACATTAATTTGTTAAAATCCTTAATGTCGGCTAACGGTTAAACGGTTAATCATTAACATCCCTAGGCCTAATACATTTTTTGGCGGAAACCCTGAGCGGCGTTTGACCCTCCTTTTGTTAGCTTGAGCAATTAAAGCCCTTAATCTCCAACCGCTCAAACAGATCAGACTGTGGCTGTACTGAGAAGCTTCCAGGTGTGGATGTGTGTGTACAGTAACAGTGTGAGTATGAACAGGATCTTCCAGAACATTACTCTCAGGGAACCTTCCCCCTGGATAAATAAAAGAAGAGAAAAGACAGTAGATATCGTTTACCTGTACAGAACAACGCTGAAAGTGAAATAATTGTCTGGTTAATTTGACTTTACCGGCTTTCTAGTGTCTATTCATAATGCACCAGTGTGTGAATGTGCAAATAATCTGAAGCAGACGTCTGAAGGAGAAAGAGTTCACACGTACCAGATAGCAAACAACATGTCATAAATATTGACATCTCATTGTGACAGCTGCAAACTCCTAAGTTCCTGTCTGTACCCCCTCAGCAAACACAGACACACACACACACACACACAAACACCCTTTTGTGTCAACACAAGATTCTGAGCTGCGTTGAAAGCTCGTACAGTAGTAAGAATGACACTCGGTCTTCTGGGGAAAATACTGACTGCCACAAAGAGACGCTGGATTTGCTTTCTGGGACCTGTTTGAGCTGCCTCGGTACTTCCTGGAGCTCATCGTGCCGAGCATCTGGAGCAAAATATAGTGCAGAATATAAACAGAATTGGTATTTGCATGATTATGAGAATGTTGTACGGCTATTTAAATAGCACGGGAGAAAAATTTAATTTGCTTTATGTAATGACTAAAACTAGTTCTCTGCAGTGTTATGTTTGCTTTGTGAAAATGTGATAAGACAATACATTTAATATTCAATTCGGCAGACATGCTTCAATGATGTTAGTTGACCATTTCTTTACCTTATCTTTGTCTAATTTGATTGACTCACTCAATAACATCCGTTCTCATCTCCTGGTGCACCACTTGTGTTGGTAAGGGGTCTGTAACATACGGGACTAACACAGCATCTGAAGTGAGTGATGTTCGGATGACAGCTCAATCTCATAAACAACCGGGATGGGTTTGAAGTTATTGAGCAATGGGTGGGTCGGGCTACGAGTGGCCAAAATCTCTTCATCACATGTGCCAATCTTCTCCCAGCTCTAATGTAATTAGTGTGGATCTCCTCTGCCTCCTCTGGCCTTTTGTTGTTGAGCATCAGTAAGCTAAGTCTGAAAAATGTGACAAGAAAGTCATTGTCATTAACAAAGTGGCTGAAAATGGGCTCAGCTCACTTCTCATTGACCCACCCACACACACAAACACACACACACATCTCTGAGTGTTTCCATATGATTGAGGATACAATGAAACAAAATGTCTATGTTGACTTGGGTCAGTGAATCAAGCCGGTTTGATATTTAAAGGGACTGTTTGTAACTTCTTACATGTATAAATCATTGCGGGTTGGTGTCCCATGCGCGCTCACATGTGGCTATGCTGTTCAGACTCAGACTTCAACACAAACTACACGGAAGCGCCAAAACCTCTTGGTTGTATCTAGTGAAGCCTGTCTGTTAAACAGTGTTTGCCGCAGTCGGAGGACGCGGTGGGGACCGTAGCCTTGGTCTCCAGGACCGGAGTCTCTGCTGTACTCTGCTCTTCTGCCTGCTTGCCTTCACTCACACACCGCGCTCGTTCTCGCTCAGCTCGCTCCACTCTCACGTGCATGCTGCTCACTCCACACTGCAGAAGAGTTAGTTTAGCTCTGAGAATATCTAGTGAATAGATATTGGATGTTTGTGCAAAGATAGTGGATGTTTGTGCAAAAATAACTGCTGCAGCTCCTCCAGACCAACAGAGGTTTCCCGTGTCTTGTGAAGTGACGGGGCTCCGCAGAGAGAAACGTTACCGTCTCCGACAAAAACTCCGGTGTCTCCCCTGTTCCCTCCGACCGCGGTCGGGAGGCTGAGGCAGGAAAAGTCAACAAAAGTCAGCAGGGATTCGTGGAGAGACCTTCATCTAACATTATTGCCAAGCAGGTGAAATATAGAGTGATATTGTGGTTTTAGCTGACGTGTGTCTCCTCACTGTTTTGAGCAATGCTTGTTCATGTCTATGTAGAGTGAGCACAAGCTCGAGCGCAAGCAACAGGATGCTGACTTTCGTTAACTTAATGGCCACAGGTGTCGCTGTTAACAAGCAATTTCTGATTCTTACAAACAGTCCATTTAAGCCACATCACTGGACCGGACCGGTATACCAAATTTTACCACTAGGTGTTGCACTTGACTTGACAGTCACTTGTCACAAAATGAAAACAGCTGGTCCACCTTAACAGCCCACCTTAAGGGATTAAGTTGTCGCTAGTTTCGGGGCTAACCCTCTTCACTTTAATCAGCAGGTGGCCAGCAAAACACGGGAACTTGGCTTGGGTTTTGAGGAGTTTTAGCTTTTATTCACCGACAATCTAAACTGTACACACACTGCACTGCTACGTTCACAGCTATAACGTTGCTACTAACTAACTACTAACGACAGATGCACACGGCCTGTCAGACACTAGTGGCTCCGTTAGTCTGTTTATAATCAAATAATATTATGCTAATCACGTCATATTGCTTATTACTAATGCAATGCAAGCTGGATTTAGCGCCGTGATGCCGTCGGCACCTGTTGCTGATGTCGGATAATTTTTAATGTATCAGAACGTGTCAAAATGACAAATGCCGGTTCAACCGGTTGGCATAAAATCAAACCGGTATAAGCTCGTACACCAGACCAGACCGGAAAAACACAACCCGACTCTACTCCTTTGCACAAATTTTCACGAGGCTGCTATATTATTGTCTGGCTCCAAACCGCTACATTTTTAAGCCATTTCACTAAATGTTTTAATCGCCTTATAACATTCATTAAACCCGATTTAAGCTGATTTTTTTGGCCACTTGGGGGCTGCGGAAACCAGCACTAAAACATTGACATATTATCACCTTGTATGTAACCTGATATGGCAAACATGTTGCTCAACAGATTCGGAGCATTCATGTTGAGTAGTGTTTCTGGCCAAGTGATGATGTTCACTTTTGTTTTCTCTCTCTTGCTCTCCACCAACTTCTGATGGAAATATCAGGCTCTTGAGCTTGTAAATGCATAACTGTGTAGCCAGTCGTCAACTTCGTCAGTCTGCCGTTTGGCTCTGGGCACGTACATTGTTTTTTGATCGACGACAGTAAAGTTACAGGCCGTAAAACCAAAGAATGAGCTGCAGATGCTAAAACGCTATGTGGAGATGAGGGGAAATGCAGATTCGGGTGATAATTCTGTGGTTTCATCACTATGAGCGGCCCCTTACACATTAACATGTAGTCATTTGACCCATTTTTTATATTGAAAACATTTATTACAGCAACTTTAAAGTTAGATAGTTCAAATCTCAAACAAAAATGATCTAATATGTCATATACTTCCCAAACACAACACCAACAACCCTCATTAGCCCAATGTCTCCTCTACCTTTTGGGCTTGCATGCCATCTCAAAGTCCTTACACCATCCCACGCAGGTCTTATAAGTGTTCTGTTTTTTGCATCTTACTGTTCTTTATTTCTTATCTAAATTATCCTTTCACCTTTTCCTTAGTCTGTGCTTTTAAATGTTTATTAGACTTTCCTAATGATTTCCCAGGTTTACCATTTGGATTAGATAGGCGAGGTAAAAAAAGAACATTTAGTGAAACATTGCGAGGCCCATTGGATATTTAGGCCTCCACTGTGGCGACGAGTAAACTCGTGCAATCAGCTGGTGGTCTGATTAAAAAAAAACTTCCAGGAATTAAAATTCCAGTATACAATGTATATAGTATATAAACATTGAATTAAATTGAATAGATCAGCCCCATTGCCACAGATACCCGATCCAGCTATGTGAGTTGGTATCGGACCCATATCCGAACCGGTATTGTTGCATCCCTAGAATCTGGATCAGTCAACTCATTGTAGAATACATCAGGGGCCATTAGGTGGCAGTACACTTAAAAGCAAAGAATAAAACATACAAATGCTATAGAAAAAGATCATCTGACTCACATAGCTGCATGTGGTGAGGAAAAGTACAATTGAAAAGTGCTCTGTCTAAGCATTTAACTGTGCCAGATTTTCAAGGAACAACAGAGGCTGGTAGGTTGCCTGGGTGTATTGGTGGAGATTGAGATGGAGCCATTTGAGTTTGTGAAAGAATTGTACGCTGTTGTCTCAAACTGTGAAGGGATGTTTACTTCCATGAGTAAAGCAAGTGAGGTAATGAAGTAAATGATTATACAATAGATTCATTCAGTTAATAAATGCAGCACCACTCGCATAAGGATGTGGGACTGACTCAAGAGTAAGTCAAGTGGTATTAGAGTTATTGAATATGAAATCAGGCCACATACAGTAGTATTACAGTAGGAAGAAGATTCCACTGGGAAGTCTGTACTGCACAGCCATTTACAGCATGTAAAACCATACGTATAGGATAGGCACTTTTGGGAAAGGAATGGAAAACCATGTGGGTAGCTAATATATCTTTTGTGTCCAAATTACTGCCAACGGGAGTCGGCAATTTCCCTCCGAATGACATTTTTCTTATGTGCATGTGCCAAATCCAGCCGTGATACGGTACATTCAAAGCTGTTCCTGAGGATTAATTTGACTGGGTGGATAAACCTGACTGTGCAGTTGCACAGATAGCCAGCAGCGATGTTGGAGGGTAAACAGTGTGTGAGGGATGAACTCAAAATGATTCCTGAGGAAGATAGCGCAATTATATCCCATCAGAAATAATGCTATGCAGGATTAAGCTGGTAAAAAAAAAAGGTTTATTCTTCAGACTAAACGCAAGCAGCGCTATACATGATTAGCATTTGGGTGATCTCTGTGTTAATACCATTTGTTTTCTATATATACTCGATATTTACTTATCTGTATTCATGCTTGGATTGGCAAAATAGCAGAAAGCAAATAACACCGACAAGGCTTATGAATGCAATTCAAGCAAACCCGTCAAGAAGGAATACCTTTAACTTTTTTGAACTCTGAAATTGCAGGTTGGGAAGCTCTTCAGTCAGGCTTTGAAGAAACTACCGTAATGAAGCTAGCATGTCTGGTAAAACATTGGAGCTCACATTAAATTATCCTCCAGAGAAATCAAAGTGTGTGACCATCTCTTAGTTTGTAGTTATTTAGTCTGTACATTTTTTTTCTTCAAAGCCAATTTGGATCCTTACTTGAAGTAAACACCTTTATTTTTTTCCTGTGACGTTCCTCGGGGGCACTGCATACAATTTATACCACTAACAAGCATAAATTACACCGGGGACTAAAAACCATTTGCCTCTCTATGAATTCCAGCTTTTGCAGTTTTGAAAAGAGAAAATTGCAGAAGCATTTTCCTTAGTGCATTTTGCATTTTTTGAAAGGTAACACTCAAGGATGCCAACACTGCCGGCATCAAAAGGCTGAGACTGTGAATGTTGAATAGTCACATATGAGACACATCATTTCAATTCTCCACGAATAATGTGCGTAACATGAGTGATGGATAATTCTCCGTCTTCTGGAAGTCTTTCATGGGAAGGCGCTTAGTCAGACCTAGCATTTACCCAATCCAGTGGCATGAGGATAAAAGAGGAGGAGGCAACAGGACAAAACAGAAATAATAAACAGTTAGAAGGCTGTGGGTCCACAATACACAGAAAGTTTTTAATTTACTCAAAGAATTTCATGATTTTCCACATTGGTGGAACTTTGAATTCATCCAAGTAATATAATCCAATCATGAAAACATATATTCAATTATTTTAACAATGATTATGGCATCTCTGACTCCATACATTTGTGACAGTTAACCACATTCTAATATATTTTCACATTACTTAACTAACATTATGTCTAATTCATATGTCATTCTTCTCTAATCCCATGTTCAGATCAGACCGGTGTTTTATCTTTATTCCTCATCCTCCCCGCGGTATATCTAAATCCCTCAAAGCCTTTGTGCTACCTGCCTGGTAGGAAGGCAAACATCCCATCTTTTTCCACACTGTTTCACAAACTTTGCAAGTACTACCTTTACGTGTGCAGAATAGGAACGGTGAGATAAGGCTGGGGGACATGAAGTACTCAGTTCCAGCCTTGGCAAATATTTCATCCAAGTCAGCAAATTGGTCAATTTGATTGTCTGTGTGCAAGAGTCTTGAACCATTGACCACTAAGTTTTTCTAAGAAAATTGCAAAGACCTTTAGAAAATATATAAAAAATTAAAGGGTTTCAGACTTTGGTCGAGGAATGGAACTTTGTTCATCGTTATTTTTGAGTAGGAGTTCTTTGTTTAAGTACAGGTTGACAATATTCAAAGACAATGAACACTCACAGTTTACTAGGGGTGTACTGAAATAATAAATAGAAAATAAAAAAAACCTCATTCCATCTCGACACCTTCGCCCCCCCCCCAATACAAATAGATAGAGTAAACCTTCCCACTATACCCATTATATATCTTGGAAACACTGTTGAATAAAATGGAAGAGCAGGCAGTGACATCAATAGGACTATAGTCAACCAAAGAAAACCTTGGTCAACTGAAATTCTACCTACTCTTCAACCAATCAATTGGTCGATGGGGAACAAAAAATCTGCACATTATCTTAAACCCAGTGCACGGTGCACTCTACCTGGTAGCCCAAGTGAATTAAAAATAAACATAAAAACTATTTGCATCATATTAAATCATTTTTAACCTAATTATTTTATGCTTAAATGATAACTACAGACTCAAAGCCAACCAGCGTGCACCTGCCTATATTCATATGACTTCCAAAAATAGTACGAGCCGTCGAAGCTGTTGCGAGGGAATGTGCTGTATCCTGCAGTTATATTTCAACAAAAACAATTGGCTGTTTATTAGACCAAACCAATTCTGACATGTTCACACTCAAAGCCTACCAAGTAGCAATGCGCGGGTCAGGGTTTTTCAATACCTGCACCAACGCAACCGTTATGAGAGTCAATCTGCACCACACAAACCGAAAAAATATGCAACCACAAAGACCCTGCCCCGACCCACAAACTGCCAACTTTATGCATTATAGTAGCATAATTGTAAGGACTGAGAACCGAGACAAGGACAGAACACCAGCGATTGTCCGACCAATGAGAATTTGGTCGGACAATCGCACATGGACCAACCAATCGACCGACCAGACCAGAAGGTGTCAGCCCTAGGCATCATAAGCCAACTCAGCGAGGCCAGAAAAAAACCTTTCAGAATGCTGAACAATGTGCCTCAGTACAGCATTAACACCAACTTAACACTGTACTGAGCTGTGTTCTTTCTGCATTGCTATACAGAATGCTAGAGAATGACAGAGAGCGACCTCGCCATGCTGTCAACATCCCACACAAGGAGCCTCAGGAAACTCCTGCACATCTCTTGGCCTAACACCATCTCTAACTAACAACTACTCGCTCGGTCCAGTCAAGAGGACATAGATGATATCTTCATGAGAAGGCAGTGGAGCTGGTTTGGACACATCAGCGGAGAGAGAACCGAAAGCCCCGAAGCAGACCTGATGTAATATCCAAAAGTTTGTCCTAAACAGACGGGAGCGGAGACCCTTTGTTGCTATGCTACATGCCAGTGGGCGTAAAGGGCAATAAGTAAGAACTGAAATATCATGGCATGACATTTTGCAAAACACAAACTTGACAATAAACATCACGGAGATGAAAAATAGATTGTAATATGAGCTGAGTCTTATCAGTTGGCTGTGTGATCTGTTTGGCGCTGCGGCAGAGCATCCCGTGGTGCTCGTTTTAAGCATCTTTCCAAAATAATGAGCCAGCTGCATATACTGTAGATGTAAAATTTCTTCTATAGCTTTGACTTCTTGGTTCTTCCGTCTGTGCTTTTTGGCCATTAGCAGTCAGTGGAGGTTCCCTGTCTGATTGAATTTGGCAATGGGTGGCAGCTTGCTTTGCTGTTAGAACACATCGTCCTTGATGTTACCACTAGGAGTCACCAAAGTCAGAAATGTCCAATTCTATACATAAGCACATTAAAGCAGCACTGGGTAGGATCAGAGCAAATATGAATAAAAAAAGTTATTTTTCTATATCCTGGCACTAGTGCATGAGACAGGTAATCTGATAAAAAATCATGTGCCTCTGTGTCCTCCGGTGCTCCTAATGGCATCTGCAAGATTTCACAGACCGGAGGAAAACAACCAATCAGAGCCGAGCTGGAGCTTTGCCATCTCTAGGCAGCACTGATCAACTATGAATTAATATTCTGTTATAATGTAATGCCTATTTTTTGCGTAAAATGTTTTCAGAAACATCTTGTAGTGTACTGTTTAGCTGTAAAATGAGAAAGTTTGTGACCCGGCAGCCATGTTGAGATCAGTTGAGGAAATACCAAGCACCGCCCACCAGCCGGAGCAAACTTTCTCATTTTACAGCTAAACAATACACTACAAGATGATTCTGAAAACATTTTACGTAAAAACTAGGCATTACAGTATAACAGAATATTGATTCATATTGTTTATGTTTGTGTTTATATTGATTCAGATTTGATCAGCGCTGCCTAGTTTGACCGTTTGATCGAAGTTTGCGAGTGATTGACCGCTGCCATCGTTAAATGAACAGCTAATAGGAACCCCCCTCTGAAATGACCTGTGATTGGCCAAAGTCTCTTGTCATTATAGATTTTTTTAAAGCCTGAAGACAGAGCCATGAGGAGGAGCAGAAGTATCTCTCAGAACACTTGAATTACAATATGCTGAAAGGTTATTATGGATTTTTTTCCCAATGATGCCAAAAATACACTGCCTACTGCCATTTTTATCTTTAATTTATGACAATATTATATTAGAAAACTAGAAATGGAGACACTGAAAACACAGTTTTTGCACATTTTAGCCAATTAAGGAGAAATAAGACATTTTCAATTGTCACTTTTACTTTCACATTTTGTTTAAAAGGATCACAAGTGCATCCAACTTTGAACCCTCTATTGTGAAAGCTGACTGTATCTTCACACACTCCAACAGCACACATACATATTTAACATTTTTTAAATAGACAAATTCAAACCATTGAATTCATTTTTCATCATCTCAATCACTGAAGCCAACATGCCTACCTGGTTAGCCTTGCAGGTTTGTTAGCCAGTTGCATCTCAGGTCAAACATCCTTTTCATGGTTAAATCACCTCTATTATAAATTACGAGACAATTTTGTTACTTTGTTACTTAGTGGAGACATCTTTCAGTTCATTCAGTTCATTATGAATGATAAATGAAGGCTGGGTTCACAGACCAGTCAAAATGTGATGGTGTGGGAGTTTGTGTGTTTGTCCCAAAAGCACTTTCGATTCGTTTCTGAGAACTCTTGTCATCACCATCGCCCTCCCACACAGTGTGATGTCTGGCCAGGTGGCCAGAATCGTTCACCATTGACGGCTTTGGAATCATTTTTGGACCTGGTCCTCATTCTCTGCATTGACAGGAACTGTCTGAGCAGCAGTAATGTTCTGATCATTCACAGCGACAAAACTATTTTTGCACATTTCAAGCTTCTCTATTACACAATTGTGCAAATTAAACTTGGTAATCACTAAAGCTTTAAGTGATGTAATCTCAAGATGAAGAGACTTCCAGTACACTGTGTCAAATGGCGACCTTTTCTGCTGTCTCAGACTCTCAACATGGTACCCCTCAAATCATCTGCAGCTGTCTGCGAGTGCGCATTGGACCAGTTGCCCCCCCTCCCCCCACCCCCCCTTGACTTTAGTGGCAGTAACAATCGATTTATATGATCCATTCTGCTCTCATGCCTTGCTGCAGAACCGGTCTTCATCATCCAGAAGTGCATGTTCCGGGTTTGTGCATGACGGATGAAAACCGGGAAACCTCAGGTTTGAAATTGCTGCAGCACTGCACCATGACCACCGCTCGATTTGAAATGAGGGAAATTACAGAGGTGATTTATGAGATAATTGTTACTGCATTACTTAAATTCTATGTTGCATTTTCATTTGAAATCATCTCACATTCAATTGCCAAAACCTACCATGGTCCACCTGCTGCGGTAGCTTAGATGTCCTCCGTGTCTGGTAGCAGATATGAGTCTTTCAAAAGGCCGACAGCCATACCATTTGTCAACTGTCCTCTACGGGAAGATCTTCAGCTGTTTATTCAGCCATTTCAATGTGCAGCGTAGCATCATACATGGTACTTGAGAGGGACTATAATGCTGAATTAATTGCCGGTCTGCTTATCACAATGCAAAACTTGATAGAGAACATACTTTATCATAGTGTAACATGGTGTAATTTCTGTGTACCTCTTCTAAAGTGTTAAGTGCTAAAAGTGTTGAATGCTATCATCAATGTTAATGTGGAGTGAATTTTAGGTAAAATATCCTTTGTGAGCACTTTCAAAAGGCTCTTATCCCCGGTGATTTCCCCCATCTATCCCCAGCAATGAGTGTCACTGTTTGTGTGTATGAGCGTTTGAAGGTAATAATAATTTGTCTGTTTGCCTGCTGGCGGATAATTCCCGTCTGGAACTCAACTAGAGCGTCCACAAGCCTTTCCAAACTGCAGAACAGGAGTTGCACCGTTGCATCTGGCATGAAAACAGTGGACCATGTGCTCCGCGCTCACGCCATCTCCACAGCGGAGGACAGGCTGCCGAACATTATGGACGAGCAGCATGAATCCCTGGCATCCGTGTTGCGATTTCCAGATCTGCGGCGGTGGGTACTGGGGTTTGACAAGACCACACTCAGGCTGTCCTATTCAGGGAGGATAGGCCGGTGTGATGGAGGATTTTCAAGATAGAGAAAATTATGTTTTCGGGGTTGACAACTTTCCCAAAGGACCAATCGACTGAAGCTCAGCCATCATTTCCTTTGTAAATAAAAGTTCAATCATAGTTCAGAAAGAACTAGACTGCATGTAAATTAGATTATTTTGCTGGCAAAGATTTCACATTTACAATACCGACAGTTTACCATTTAGTAGTTAGTATAAACGTGCCAACTAGGAGGAGCAAATAAATTGATACCTAACAACAAATAATATTAGGTATAAGATAAAAATAAAATAGAATGAAGATGATGGTGAGTAAATGGCTGTTGAAGCTCACCTCTCCATTGATACATTTACAGGAAACTTTAATGAAGTCATCTTTGACGTTGGGTGTCTTCTGGATGAATAATATTTCTGTCCCAAATACCATTTGTGGGGCTTAGAAGCTTCCCTGAAAAATTTTTCAAAGGTATTTGAAGCTTCGCGGCGCAGCAGGCTGACATGTTTTTTCTGTCTGTCTGTCTCCACCTCCCCCGTTTCAGTGCCCGGGACAGCGCCACTGCTGCACTACTGTACACACATACACCTCTACACACAACACACAGTGATATCTGTCTGAGAATAACTAACAATAATTAATGTTGAATATGAATAATGAATAATTCTGCGGGATTATTCCTTTTTTCATGGGCTATTTGGGGATTTATACTTTATTATTACATACTAAATTTATTACAAAAAACTAAGTATTCAAATAGTGATTTGGAGGTCAATTACCATGGCAATGGTCCAAGGGTCAGCCCTACGTATTTCTACTGTTTGGGATGGAATATAAAATGATTGCCACCCTGAGCAGTCCACTCTTTCTTCACAATATCATAAAACGCTGTGCAGTGTTTTGGTCTCTGATTAAACCTTCAAATTCACACCAACGCAGCCTTTTTCATTTTTAAAAAAAGGCCATGAAAACCTATTTTCTCATTCAGCTTCTGTGTGGTAGGTTGATGCGATCCTTCATGAACACTAACTGCCAGATTCCTTCATTTTTTATTTCCATTGGAGAAACATGATGCTGTGCTACGATAAGGATTCAGCAACATCTGAATCAAAATGTCACGACACTTATGAGTCAATCAAATAAGATAAAACCACACCCACAGAGTGCTGATGATGGAGATTAGTTGAAGTTTTAGAGTGTTAAAGTGAGGGTAGGCAGAATGCTTTTGGCATCATTGGGCAAAAAATTCCATAATAACCTTTCAGCATATTGTAATTCAAATGTTCTGAGAGATGACTAGACTTCTGCTCCTCCTCATGGCTCTGTTTTCAGGCTTTAGAAAATCTAGCCCGTGACGGGAGACTTTGACCAATAACAGGTAATTTCAGAGAGAGAGCGTTTCCTATTGGCTGTTCATTCAAGAAGGCAGGTGTCAATCAATCACAAACTCCGATCAAACGGTCAAACTAATCAGCGCTGATCAAATATGAATCAATATTCTGGTATTCTAATGCCTATTTCTCACCTCAAATGCTTTCAGAATTATCTTGTAGTGTACTGTTTAGCTGTGTGATCGGAGTTTGCAAGTGATTGACAGCTGCTCAAGATTGGTTGTTTTCCTCTGGTCTGTGAAATCTTGCAGATGCCGTTAGGAGCACCGGAGGACACAGAGACTCATGATTTTTTTGCATGCACTACTGTCAGGATATAGCGACCGTTTTAAAAAAATAACATATTTTAATCAGATTTGCTCCAATCTTGCCTAAACTGCTGCTTTAAATAAAAACTAAGGAGTTTTTTTTTTCACCCAAATTTGAACTTTGATAGTGGCGTTATTTTCTCATGAATATTTAATATTACTGAGAAATGGGCTTTAACACAGGGCAGTATTCAGTCTGGACGCCCACTAAGAGGTTTTGCGGCACCACAACAGCGTCACATTACTCCACCATCTTTGCTCCTGACAGACAACAGTCATTATTTGCACAACCACAAGAGGTTCTTGTCAGGAAATGGAAAGATGGGGATGTTTTAAGTGTTTGAAAAAAACAACCAGGGCTGTTGCCTTTTTTTTCTGGTGAGGACAGTCTCCCTCAGGAGGACACACATTTAAAAACCTCCCTTTGTTTTTTTGTTTTTTTTAGATGTGTGTGCGTGTTTTTACTGAGCAATCAGGTTAAACTTAGTGCCACTGAGTGCACTGGTTTAGTTGAACTGGTTCTAAGCTAACCTCTGTTTGATTACTGCCTCGGCTTAATCCTTCCACTCACGTACTGATTAATTTGCTTGGACGAATGGAGGATCGATTGTGTTAAAAGACAATGAAGCCTTTGACCTCAGCATATTAGTATATTTGAAACGCTTACTGGCATTGCATTACCCTGATAGAGAGACTATTTCGATTGCGTTTGCATAAGCCCATTAGGTGACTTTGTTTGTTTCACGGCACTTGTTTCTATAAAATCCAATAACTAAGTTTGTACATTTCACTGCCCACAATAAATCTGCAGTATTCATTTGTTTTAACTGCTCAATTAAAATGCATGTTCTGCTTTTTTGTTGTATTTGAACATGCACCACTGTCTGGGTAAAAATGGAATAAAGAAAAAAGGGGAGAGAAAAAAATGCAAATAGTCTGGGTGTTAGACAGTAGAGAGCAAATCCGTACAGCAGACTCTGCTTCAGGGGTGCATTGCAAAAAGAGGAGCAGATATGTTTGTGACTACAACTGTGGTGGTTTTATGAGAATACGGAATGCTTAAGGGGGGAAATCTCCTTGTTTTTATTGCATGTGCACATGTGGGTGGATGCATGACAGCGAGAATATGTGCGAGCATGTCTGTCTCTCTGAATGTGACAGGCACGTGTGAGCGTAAACATTCGGGTGCTGGCAGAGAGAACGCATGTTGACAATGGTGAAAGCTTTGGGTATATTGATGCGGTATTTTCCCTTCAACACTCAGGAGAACTCAGACGGTTTCGAGCCCGGGCGCAGTAATGCATTTTTCAGAGAAGCATCTGTCATAAAGCTTTATATCTCACTGCGACTGCGGCCCATTGAGCAACATCTCTGCGCCACAGCAGCGTGATCCATGGTCATTCTGCTCCCAGACCACCACCACCCCCACCCTCCTCCTTCTTTCCACACCTGCCCCTCCAATCACGGATGATCCTGGTTGATGGCGACTTCACCAAGGACAGTATCGAATGCATTACTCTTAGGGTCAGAGCCAAGGCGGTTTTGGTTGGTCAGATATCGGTTTCAAGTAATATAGTGCATCTCAGCACAACAGCCTCTTAAAAAAGAAGACCTTGCAGTCCAGGGGAAGATAGCAGATTTTTTAAAACTGAAAGGTAAAATCGTGGATCCCACAGTGACATTTCATTATCCCTTTGAGAAATATCACAGTGATGAAAACACTTTGTCCTGATATAGTAGCATGGCTGGTGTATTTTAAATACATATATCTTTTTGCTTGGATTTAAGACCGCCATTGCTATTCTGCATAATTGTCAGGCGTAACCTTTAGATAATACCCAATGACCTTTAGCATACTGGCAAGCTTTACTCTCTGGGTAATCTAACCCATCAACATTAAAATCATTTACCAGGTGAGGGGGCTGATAAAGCTTACCTAGCTTTGATGATACCACAAGGGCAGCAGCAATTTGCAGATACAAATCAGAAAATGATTTTGCATTAGCAATCATCCCTGGGTATTTGCAATTGGCCGCGGGGGATGCGGCGGGAAAAATTATGATAATATGCCATATACTGCACTTCAGACAGTTTTTAATTGAGGGAAAACTGGCATTTAATTAACAGTTGACCAAAAGGAAATTAGTTTTATTGATTTGTTTGCTAAGGGACAACATTTCATCTATGCATGTGCAGCTCACTTGTTCAGTCCTCGGAGGGAACAGACAGAGACAGAGTTGTTTATCAGCAAATATTGCAGCAAAGACTTTTAAATTCTATGGTGAACGTTTAATATGAAGACACGTGCCTTCGAGGGGAGTGAATGAGTGGCCTGAAAATGGGTGAAAAAACTTATTAGGACAGTCTTGCAAATCCCTGCTATTATTGACAATGGATACAAATTTAATGTTGAAATTCAGAGATGACTGAAGGCTATTGCTTTTCGTCATATTTCACGATTGTATTACATGTTACACATTCTTAGATGACTGTACAAAAACAAAAATTAAAAAAAATTAACTAACTAACTTATTTAACATGACTATAATCTGACAGAAAAGCATGGACACCACATGCTCATAATCTTAAAGGAGCAGTGTGTAGGATTTAGTGACTTTTAGTGATGAGGTTGCAGATTGCAACCAATTTAAACCTCTCCCGTGTACCAAGCGTGTAGGAGAACTACGGTGGCCGACGTGAAAATGCAAATGGCCCTATCAAGAGCCAGTTGTTGTAAGAGTAGTTTAGGGCATTTGGAGCAGAGCCAGCGAGTGTGTGCGTACTTGGGAGGTGAGTGGTGAAGCAAGAGAGAGAGGTGGTGATTATGTGTGAGCGAACAAGTGAGCTAGTTGAGCAGAAGACAGAGTTAGTTTGAGCTTTGAGAATATCAATTTGTAGTTTGTGTAGAAATAAATGCTGCAGGTCCGCGAGACCAACAGAGCTTTGCTGTGTCTTGTTTCCCGGCGGCTGAGTGGAGTGACACTCTGGAACGTTATCAACTACGGCATAGGCAGGAAAAGTTAACACAGTGTTTGATTTGTCCATTCTGGGACACTGTAGAAACATGGTAACCTTGCACTGTCAAGAGATCACGTCACACGGAAATCAGGGGAGGGAAAAAATTCACCTATGTATTGTAAATTTTTTTTTCACAATTTTGAAATCGATTTTTTTTAATGCCAGAATCGATACATTTGCTTCATTTGAGTCAATGCGGAGGTAGAAGGAAGTTACAGCTTTTATTGTTGTAGTCTGAGTAATGTGACGTCATATCCATTCCGTATCCGTGAGCCGAAACGAAAGAGCAGAAAACGACGGAAGGTCGGCGTGGATACGACCTGCACCCTCACATTTTAAATCCAACGTGGTAAACACTACACACAAAGTTAAGTATGGAAACACTTTGGGTTTCACACATTGCAAGGAAAAGCAGAGATAGACATCATGGCTAAAGCTGCATGCTTTATGAATGAAAAATACCAGTAATTTGTGAGGGGAAATGTATTTATCATTTGATTTTTTGGGTTGCTGGAAAAAATTTAATAAATAATGCCTGATAATTAGGGGTTGTACGATTCACTCACGATACGATACACGATATTGGGTCCACGATCTCAATACGATATTATAGCTATTTTAACAAAACTTGAATGATGAAAATATATGACTGAAAAAGTAGCCTTTTATTCAAAAGACACAAAATGCAAAACAATGCTGTTGTTTGCCATTTTTATGGTATCAGTACTTCCTCCTGTCCTCCATCAGTCAGTATTAGTCATTTCTCCTGTCCTCTGTCCTCCATCAGTCAGTAACAGTCCTTCCTCCTGTCCTCTGCTGATGTCACTCACTGCTGCAGTTAAAGGGCTGGTAATGGGGGGTGTGTGGTTTGTCTCAGCCAGCTGATCAGTTTACCAGTAAGATACATGACAGACTAACCTAAACAGTTGGACTACACAGCCTACTGCCAGCTTTAGTCTTTTAAAGTCATTCACAACTCAACTAAACAACTTCCACGTGTTTACAGTTATCTGTTAGCGGCCGAGCTAACCCGCTCTGCTTGTGTAAACAGCAGCGGTGGATGAGAGACAGTGGACAGAGTAGATTGAAACGTCACTTTCCTACATGTTTAACCGTTTCATCGTGTTTATGCTTGTTGAACAGGTGTAATAACGTATCTTGGCTTTACACTTGCAAAGTTTTATTGCACATACATAGTTAATTTGTCTCCACTGCGGCTGAGTGTGTGTTGATGTGTGGAGCTCCGACCCAGAGCAGCAAGGCCTATTGAAGGAGGTTGGGTCACGGGCGGACGTGGCTCTCGGCGTACGACACATGCGCAGTGTAACTGAAGCTTGTGTCGTACCCCAAAGATGTGACGCGTACTCAGCCTCCTTCCATAGGCCTTGCAGAGTAGCAGGAAGAGGCTGCAGCTTTCGCCCCGGTGCCAGTACATACGTAGTACCTATTACGCCGTGATCTCGCGGTTAAATTTTTCGTTTCGCCGATGCGTATCGTAACGTTTTCATATCGCGATATTTCGTGGCACGATATTTCGTCACACCCCTACCGACAATGACTGATATATTTGACTTCAGGACATTTCTGACTACATACTTGATGGAAATCAAACGTTCTTACTGTATCAATTTAGATATTTTCCAAAGTAAAAATCCCTAGAAGTGTATCATTCAACTTTTTTCCATGGTCTGGTGTTAAAAAAGTTAACAAAAATCGCAATAAATCATATTATCGAATCGCAATACTTGTAGAATCACAATACTTAAAAATCGCAATATGTATCAAATCGACAGTCAGTTTTGCGTTAGTTTGATTGACAGATGGTTCATCCAATCACTTGCCAAGTATTTGTTGAACGTGTCCGCCCTTTTCCAAACAGTTTCCAATGACGGCTTCTAAGATGGTTCTGTGTAACAAACCATGTTTCACCATCTGACAGGGTCAGGTTAGAAACATGGCGGCCGTCTCCATGAAGAGGACCATCTCCCTATGTCGATAGAAACTGTTCATTCTAAGGTAATAAAAACACAACCATTCCTATATTCAATTTCTTATTTAAATAAAAACATACTTACTAATATTTTATTCCATTTCTGCCAATAGATCCCCCTAATTGTTACACACTGTTCCTTTGAACAACATGTTTTGCTGCTGAATTGCTGTTCATCAGCAGTGACAGAAGAGAAACAACACGGTCAGCAGTAGCTCTCTGATGACTAGAGGTCACGCAGTTCCTGGTAAGCTCGCTATATATTTTGACAATTAAGAGCAGTTCCATGTTAACTGCACTCACAGCTATAAATGTTAATGCATTATGATTGGATGTTTGTTTTGTTTTTTTTACCTGAAACTAAATTTATGCATTTTGAGTAGGGCTGAGAGGCAACCTAGCAACAGTGAGGGAGAGAAAGAGATATTGTTTGAGTGCATAACACAATGAAAATGCCTTTTGTAATGAGCCTCTCCTACATCAGGAACATGTGGTTGTTTTCATTTGTTTTATTATATAACTTATGAAGTGGTGTTAGAAATGGACACACTTGCCTGGTTTGCAACTGTAAAATTAAAGTTAAATTGTGTGTGGGTGGGCCAGATTGATGACAGTAATGACCTACATACTGTACATCTGAATTAGTTTTTTTTGACTTGTTTGTTTTCAATTTTAAAACCTGATTTGTCTCATTTTCTCAAGAATTAGTGATATACCTGGAATTTTAGTGTGTATATTAGATGTATGTCTTACATATTACATGCAATTTGTATGTGTAATACATTTATGAATTCTGACAAATTAAAGGAAATTCACATAGCCTTCTAGGCAAAGGCCTTATGTAAAAAAAAAAATAGAAAAAAAAGATGAGCACAAAATAGTGAGCCAGTCAGCAGCTGCAACAGTGTGAAGTAATTGGGTAAAGTTGAGACACTGACTAAAACACCTGCAATTCCAACTGTGCTTAAAAGGTGCTAAATGCGAGATTGGGAGCAATTCTATTACCTCGGCATGGCTCTCGACATGACAGCATAGCCGGCAGCTTGTAGCTAACGACGCTAACAGTGAAGGCTAAGACAGGGGTTCCCAACCTGGGGGTCCTGCCCCCACATAAGGGTCACCAAAGCTTCACAGGGGGGTCGTGAGGCCTTCTTGATTTTAAGGGGTGTAAAATATACAGTTGGCCTATATCTCAGGATTTCATTCATTTCTGTGAAGAAATCTAAATTAAATTATTATTTTCAAAGTTTGGATTATTATTTAAAATATAAATTTAAAAACAATTCTCACAGGATAAGGGCATAGTGAAGACCTGAGCACAAGTTATATTCACAGAGCCTTCCCCTCTCTGCTTAACAGCCTCATCCTGCAAGAGAACACTGAATTTGGAAGAAAAGAAGCTTATTAAGTATGAATGATTGTTAAAAAAATTCACAATACAGAGAATTGTACTAAAAGTCCCTAAAAATAACAGGAAAACTCTGCTCTGCCCATCTGCTCAAAATTCATCCAAAATCGCTCGTTTTACACAAACTTACTGCAGTTATTGTGCTCACTATCTGAGTTAATTGTGCAAATTATCAGTGGTTCTCTACTGTAATTGTTATGCAGTGAATATAATATGAAATATCCATAAAGTATGTCACTTAGTCAGGGGTTGTCAGTTGGAAAAAGGGGTCCCCTAAGGAAAAAGGTTGGGAACCCTAGAACTGAGGCAACAGTGCTGACAGAGCTAACAGGAGGGTGGGTGCTACGCTTCTGTGATGGCGCCGTTCGTCAGGACGGCATTATTAGCTGCAACCGCCGTATGAGAGCAGCTGTGAGCTAGCCGGTGGGGCACGCTCAAAATCACGCACAGCCAGCAAGGAGAAGGAGAAGCTCAGATTACAACACACTCAGAGGGAGAGAGTGACTTCATTCTCTGCTCAGGTAGACATTGCTCCTCTATATCTTTACATAGTAAATAGTTATTTTGATGCTATATTAATACTCAGGATATTGCAGTGAGCACCTTTAAATTTGATGAGTAAATGGGTGCAACAATGCATCCCGTGCTCGGGCCGACATTTTGGGCAGATCAACAAATTTTGATTGCTGCATTTCAACAAAAACACACACATACACGCTTCACAACTACTTGTTAGAGGGCTGCTGGGTGGGTGGCAGCAGGGATGGTTCATTCCAGATCTCCTTGCTAGCAGAACTGTGTGGGTGGAGGAGCATGTCTGGAGTATGAAAGCAGTGCCAAGGTTGTAGCTCATAACACTGGGTAAACACATGGCAACGACACACATGCACCTATACACACACACACATGATGGGGATACAAACTGCCCCTCAACATGAGAACACACGCACATTTGCTCGTGCGCACACGCACACATCGCCTCGTTCATGTTTGTGTGCTGGCAGGATGCCTGACTTGAGCAAATGGACATTTTCACCACCACCACCACCACCACCGTCCAGCCCGAGGCCTGATCATTACAGCTGAAATTAACTTACCATTCCGTGGCCCCCAAACCTCTTGTTTATCCTCGCTTTAATTTCTTTTACCCTCTTCTCTATCTCTGCTCTGTCTAAAGTGCTGAGAGCCACACTGCAGTAAAGGGTCGTGGACTAGAATAGAGTGGAAGTGATAATAAACCTCTTACTGCCTTCCCTCGGTTTATTACCTTGGCCCGTATTTCATGACATTAATATGTTGTCCGTTGTGAAGGATAAGTTAAAAACACCCAAAGGAGGTTGAGAATAAATACAGCAAATTAAAAGTGAGTAAAAAATGACTGATCTCTCGTCTCACTCTCGATGGGTCTTGAGCTTGTGTTGACTGCTGATTAGACTGACAGAGCCATTCTGACTCTGACTCACTGAACTGGCTTCAAAGCAGCCTGTGTGTGCAGGGTGTTCGTGTGTGTGTGTGTGTGTGTGTGTGTGTGTGTGTGTGTGTCTGTGTTTGTGGGTGTCCGTCTTTTTATGTATGAGTGTGTGTGTGTGTATGTGTTTGCATATATGAGCTGTCCAGTCATTCATCATGGTTTCATTTCACAGCTTCATGAATAATGGCAGTGTGCGTGCATGTATTTGATGCCCCTCAGTATAGGACTGCAGTGCAGCTTCGGCGATTCCCATTCATTGTAAATCAATTAATCAATTAAACTGAATCAATTCACTGCACCAAAAGCCATGTGTATTTTGTTAAACTGCACATCCCCACTAATATGGAAATTACCAAGCATGTGTTTGAACCCTTGTTAATAAAAGCTGGATGACTGTCTCCCAAAATTTGAATCTTCTTTACTCATACTCGTGTAAGAGTAATGGGGCAGCGGAGCTACTAAAAATGTGCATTTTGAATTGAATTTTAAACATAAAACCTGAGTTTTCACAGCAATGGAATAACAGTTGGGTGTCAACAGTGATTTAACAATAAAACTGGTAAAAGATCTGTATCTTACTAGATGGAAGCTGCTAATCAAAGGCACGGATAACATCTAGTGTAATAGAAATATGATCTCTGTCATCCAGCCTAGATATGGGCCAAGCATATAAATGAGGCAAAAAAGAAATAAGCTAAAGAAAGCAAGTCCCTTGTTTAATGGCAAGACCTAAAGACTAAGGATGTCACGATAGCAGATATTTAGTAGTGAATACCACTACTAGTTAAATTCCACGATTCTCTACCAATTTGATACAACGGTAAAAAACTAAAAGTAGAATAACAAATCCTATGTGCTTCAACATCCCCTCCTTTATTACCGTTTGTATACTGTTTTTTGTTAAAGTTCAACAGGTCAGAATTCCCTCTCTATTACCTATTTTATATTGCAGTGAAAACATCTCCTTCAAACAACTGGATCTATTCGAGTTTGTCGCCAAAAACTACATTTTACAAGATAACAATTGAACACATCAGAATAACGTTATGTTTACCTTCGCCTCATTTTAACTGAATAGAGCCTGAACGCATCATGATGTTAATGTTGGCTATTAGCTCTGTGAGGGACTGTGCTGCTTACCGGCTGATAACAGCTACTGTTAACTAGCTCCCGTCCTGCCGATTTCAACATGGATTTGTTGTTCATAGTGTAGCATTATAGGAGAAAAAATATGTGTCCCCTGGACATGTTGACAGTGAGTAGAGATGTTAATAATTAACTGTTTAACCGTTAACCGACAGTAAGAATTTTAACCGATTAACGCTATCGGTTAAAAGAAACATTAATCATTAATTAAAAAGCTGAGTAAAACTCAGAGGAGCGGCTTGTCACTCAAAGCCCACCTTAAGAAAGTTTGAGCTGACTTTGCAAGATACAGGAAGTTGGCTCGGGTCTTGAGCTGAAGAGTCATAGCATTTATTCACCGACACATTAACAATACACGCACTGCTCCAGCTACATTCAAAGCTATAATGCCACCACCAACAACCCCACACTCATCGCCGCCACACACACACGCACATGGTCTGTCGGACACTCGCTAAAGTTACGCCATGCTGACAGACCGTATGTGTGTGACATTTGTGAGCACGAAGCCACCGGCAACACTACAGCTGCTAACGTAGCACAAACACACACATGGTCTGTCGGTCACTCGCTATTGTTACGCCGGGCAGACACACAGCTGTCCACCTGCTAAACTAAACTAAATGTGCCATGCAGAGTTAATCGGAAAGTGGCTGCATGTCCGCGACACTACACTCAGCACCGTGGCTGCTAAAGTAAAGCTCCTGGACGGGTGAGCTGGGGACTCAGTTGTCTGTTGTGCTCATACACTGCAGCTGGCACACCGCTGCATGGATGCCACTAATCTTGTCTATTAGCGGTAAATAATCAGTTAAAGAGGGTCGGTTATCGGTTAATCTTTTTTTCAAAATAAGCATCCCTAGTAGTGAGTTTACTGCATCCCAAACAAATTTTTTATCATGATGACCCGCGATGACGGGCCCGGACGATGTACGGTGGGCATTTTCAGAATTTTGACTTGGTATCTGATCTTGTGACATCCCTATAAAGACCTAAGGAACAATTAAAGAACAAAACTAACACTAAAGATGAAACAACTGCTTTCTTATTCGATTAACAGAAAATTAATTGGCAACTATTTTGATAACTGATGTACTGTTTAAGTCATTTATTGAGTACAAATGACTGGACAAAAGACATTTGAATATGTCACCTGGGGCTTTACGAAGAAAGGTTCCAACATTTTCTGACATTTTATACACTAAGCATTTAATTTGTATTACAATTCTTTAAATGTAGACAAGAGCTGCAACTAACAATTATTTTCATTACTGATTAATTAGCTTTTTTTCAATTAATCAATTAAACATTTAGTCTATAAAATGCCGGAAAAATTCCCATCACAGTGTCAGCACTAATGAAGACAACATACATCTACAGCTTGCTTAAAACATTCTCTTGCGGCACATTAATTTTTTTTAATACAGTGCTCTAACATACACATGTTTTCATTATTCTAACAATCAATGTTAAATTGATACAATCATTTACCCTAATAACCACAGACAAGGAATGACTTTTTCTTTTAGCAACATCTCATGGCAACAGAGGATGATTTCTAAACATGGTATCAATTTGGCCACTTTATTTCACCAGCCCAAGATAACACTGCACTCAAGACACGGCTTGTCAAATGTCAGCAGAGCTCAAGGAAGAACTCCCTATTTCTTCTTCAAACACTGATGTCTGTCACCACCGAGACTGCATAAAGATTGAAGGCATTTGCAAAGAGGCAGAGTTTCTATATGTCCTTAGCGAAGAACAATAGCTCCACTTTGAAAAACAGCTCAAAGTGAACATCATTTGCTCAAAAAAGACTGAAAAACAAGACAACCAATGTCGCCGCAATATCAGGATAAAGCAACGACAGACGGATGACAGACAGCCCTCAGCTGTCTTCAGATCCGGGGTTTCCTTTCATCGTTGGATTTGAAACCAAAGAAAAAGGGACAAAAAGAGATGGATGGAGTTCAAAGATGTCTGACAGATGGACAGTGGAGACGCAGGGCTCGCCCCTAGCAGTCGTAATTAAGTTGCGTAATTGCACAGATAATGATTCGGTCTGCCTTCGAGTGAAAACACTCCATGACACGCAGCAGAGAAGACTTTGTCATTTTGCCTGCCTTACTGCAAATGTCATCCTGGAAAAAAAAAATGTTTTAGTGGTGTCTGCAACCAATGAATAAAGACTTTACATAAGTGGTGGCAGGCTTCATTGTCAGGCTGGGGGGTGGTACAGTCCCCACGGTTACCACTGCGGCTTTTCGCTAGAAAAATTCATTCACAATGCTCTGCAAGCCTGTAACTCAGGGTTTGTGTTAGACCATTATAAAAAAAAAAAAAACAGCCTCCTAAAACTTATGGGTAGCAGTCAAGGAGGGTATAGGCTGTTTTATAGACACTTGCAGTACTAGACGACAAAACATTTAAGGCTACCCACTAAAAGGCCAACACCCCTAAAACACGTAAGGAATAAAGGTTTAGCATTTGTGGAGCTGCCAAACAGAAAAACCACAAGCAAGAAATATGGATTTGTTCACTGCAGTTGAATTTGTGAACAGTTGCAATGCATGCAGAACCTCGGGTCCGTTCTGATTCCACTGCAGATGCCGAGGCAGGTGTAAGCTGCTGTCAAAAGCAAGAGATGCAGTAAATCTGTGTCAGGATTTGTAGTTTATTAAGCAGACGGGATGTCACAGCTGAAAAATCTGAACTCATGACAGTATTTTATATCATCGATGAAGCGCACTGGCTGCATCAAACCCAGAGGCTGCAGAGGATCCATCAAAGACAATGTCGCTGCTAAGACAGCACCCGACAATGAACTCTTTAAATCTGAATATGATGTTGTTTTTACAGCGACATTCTAGTGAAAATGACCATGGGAAACTGACTGTATACCACTGTGCACTTCAGGCCATACCAACTGCACTCACAGCTTCCACCCTCCCTCCTCCTTGTGATGGAGGTATCCACCGAAAAAAACACAAGAACTCATTTTCAACTCTTAAAAGCATTTTGGCTCCGAGCGTTGCATCACGTGTTGCTCAAAAAACACAGGCCCTCATCTCAGTCAGCTTGCCTTTAAAAAAAGGCTCTCGAACACAAGTTAAAAGATGAATGGATATTTTGATGAAGATAGATTCAGTGCCCAGCAAACACAGCCTTCAGCTTAACTGATGAACAGAGCGGGAAGTCCACAGTAAGTTTAGGTTTCTTACGTCTGTGTATGAATGTTGTGTTGCCTGGTGCTTTGTTTATATCCCTGTTTACTATATATTAATATCGGGGCTGTCAAAGTTAACGCGATAATAATGCGTTAATACCGCTAATTTCTTTAACCCATTAACGCAACTTAAAATGTTTAGGTTGTAGCGGGCTCAGTTTTAAAGCTGGAGTGAGGATAGTACTCATACTAGCCTGTCGCAAAGGAGGTTAAATAACGCTCCAAACTTACGCTAAATTTTGGCGAGGAAAATCTGGCATGGCCATTTGTTGACCGCTGACCTCAAGATATGTGAATGAAAATGGGTTCTATGGGTACCCACGAGTCTCCCCTTTCACATACGTACCCACTTTATGATAATCACATGTAGTTTTGGGGCAAGTCATAGTCAAGTCAGCACACTGACACACTGACAGCTGTTGTTGTCTGTTGGGCTGCAGTTTGCCATGTTATGTCATGTTGATAAGAAAAAAAAATATTTTAAATACTTGACCAATCTCCCTTTAAGGCACATTTTGAATTCATTAAAAATGTGCAATTAATTTGTGATTAATCGCGATTAAATATTTTAATTGACAGCCCTAATTAATATTAATTAGGTGTGTACGAAAATATTGAATATTGCGATATTACGTCTTGTGATACTGTATCGATTCTCAAAGACACTGTATCGATTTTTATTTAATAGTTTACATGCAAAGATGAACTCAGTCAATACTTTTTATAATTTGCAAATATGTGCCCTCTCAGAGTAGTGCTATGATGTTGGTTGTTACATCATGTGATAAAAAACTTTTTTTACTCAAATTTTATGCATATGGTGGTGTGTTCTTTATGACAGTTTTCCTAAAATTTGACTTTAAAAATTGAAATATATCATCTTTCTTACAGTATCACAATATATCGCAAAATATTGAATTACACAGTAACCCCGGTATCATGATACGTATCGCCAGATTCTTGCCAAGGCACAGCCCTAGTATTACTTTATTTTCATTCACTTTGTTGTTAATGGCATAATAATATATCTCATTTGCAAGCGGAGCCAAACTGTAGCAAGAATCTGTTGCCATTTCTGTCAGATGTTTTCTGTTGTAAATAATGTTTCACATTTTTAGTTCTTCAAGACTCAAACCTTACTTTAAGTTAGCCAGTCTTATTGTAGCTGTAAGTTTGAATTTGTCACTTATTGAACAGTCAGCTAAGTATTTCGTGTGATGAACAATTTAAGTCAAATGCTACATTGCTATTAAAACAATATAGGAAGGGAAAACACAACACACTCTTCATGCTGTGACTTGTGCAGCGTTTGAACTATAAATGTATGCAGTGAACTGTTGGCGTTCTTTCATTACTGTGTTCTAACAAGCATTGAATCTGACACCAGTGACAACGGCCATACATCCTCTCTCGATAAAGACAGAGAAAGAAGTTAAGAGACTCCCCGGAGGACATGTTTGTTGCCTAGGCTTCAGACCGAGCATGTATCATGGATAAAATATGACTGGAATCCCTCAGTCCCTCATCTTGACACTCATGCAATGCAAGACATAGTGCATGTGTTTTGCAATATACTGGAGGAGATAGACAGAGAGACAGGCGCCATGCATGAGCTTTCAGAAAGGTCTGTCACTTTCTCAGTGCTCGTCCTTTTGCTTTGCTTATTTAAGATCTTGATTTTTTTGTTTTCATTTGATTAATTTAGGAACCTCATTCCCCGTCAACAACAATACAGCTTAGACATAAACTGTCAAATCTGTGTCCCCGTCATTAAAATAGATGCAGCCCCTAAGGATTTCAATGGATATGTTCCAGATGAGTCAAAAGTACAACTACGGAGGATATATCATTTGGGGTAGACAGATAAGTCTACAAAGCGAAAAACAAAAACAAGGCTTCATTAGAAAAGCAGTTTATTGCTGTTTGCTGTATTATCCTCCATGTGAAAGTCTAATTACAAAGCTAATTCAGGAGAAATCAATTTGAACTGATTTTTTTGTAAGAACATTCTGATTAAATCCAGCTATACAAACTTTTCTCCATTCCTTATTAATAATGGTATTTATTTTTCATTTGCACATTTGGTAAACAGGAAATCTTTGTCTTTAGTGAGCTTCAAAAGTTAATTTAATTGTATAAACAATACAAAAAAAATGTTTTCATAGTTATTTGAACCATTAATACTACTGAGAATCTGATTATGAGCCTTATTTCTGGTAGATTGTAAGCATGTTGTTTACTATTAGAAATTAAAGCTGCAGTAGGCAGCATATTTTTGGCATCATTGGGCAAAAATTCCATAATGACCTTTCAGCATATTGTAATTCAAGTGTTCTGAGAGAAAACTAGACTTCTGCTCCTCCTCATGGCTCTGTTTTCAGGCTTTAGAACATCTAGCCCGTGACGGGAGACTTTGACCAATCACAGGTCAGTTCATTGAGAGTGCGTTCCTATTGGCTGTGCTCCGGTCTTGTGACAAACATTTGAGGTGAGAAATAGGCATTAACGTAACATAATATTGATTCATATTTGATCAGCGCTACCAAGTTTGACTGTTTGGTCGGAGTTTGCAAGTGATTGACAGATGGCTCTCATAGACGGCAGCTGGACAGCAGACCTCAGATCAGTTCTTACTGCTTTTTTTCCTCCGGTATGTGAAATCTTGCAGATGCCGTTATGAGCACTTGAGGACACAGAGGCACATGATTTTTTTCAGGTCACCTGTTTCATATACTACTGTCAGGATATAGCGACCATTTTATAAAAATACATTTTTTAAATCATATTTGCTCCAATTTCAGTTACTTCAGCTTTAACAACAACCTTTTCAGCAACTTCAGACATTACTGCTAAATTTTACGAATACAAGTATGCCGTTTTGATATTTTGGGGGATTTCTTGTTTTTACCATAGACTGTATATAAGAAGTTGACAGTCACCGTGACATCACCCATTGGTTTGTAGACTACAATTTTGAAGCCTCAAGTTCGGCATTTTGGATGTTGCCATCTTGGTTTTTTGTGATCAGAACTGACACGAGAGGGTGAGCTAAGTACAAGCAAACACTGAGTAAGACATTTTTAGCCAACCAAAAATGTTACAATTAACTTCCATGAACTGAAAACACATTGTGAAAGGGTTAAAGTTCAAAGATGAAAACAAGGACAACCCCCGTGGTAGCGACCTGTCAATCACAAGGTAGCCACGCCCTAAAGGGTACCCCGCTTTATGGTCTATTTGACTCTAAATGGGACCATAATTTATCATGCTGTATTGAAGAAGACTTGAAACTAGCGATTGAGACCATAAACTCATGTTTACAATGTTTCCTGAGGTAATAAATCAAGTGAGAAGTAGGCTCATTTTCTCATAGACTTCAATACAATCAAATTTGTTTTAAAACCAGAGAAGTCGCCCCCTGCTGGCTATTAGAAAGAATGCAAGTCTAAGGCACTTCTGCATTGGCTTCACTTTTCAGACCTGAAGGTTGCCCACTGGTTTTTACATAACCAAGCCACGCTAGTTTTGCTGGACCATGAGCACAACCTGTTGGTAGAACAATTGATCAGAATATCTTGATGTGTCTGTCTATTTTGCATATTAAACAATGTGAGGCAACTTTCAAGTCCAATCTTTCACTCATAGGTAAATGAAGATATGGATTTGCACACAAACTTCCATTTAGTCCTCTTTGTGAACAAAAACAGTGGGTATTGGGCTACAACATGAGTGAGTGCTGACATGGGGTTGTACTAATGATGCAACGCCTGAGGCATACTGACAGGTCTGCTGTAGGGGTCCAGACTAGAACTCCAGGCTGCTGATGCTTACTGCTGACAGATATTGACTTCTTCTGAAGCAAGGCCTTGCGTGGCTGTGTTGGTGATTACCATGTACTGCTTGTTGACATGTGGAGTGTTGTCAGGCATATTCAGAGGTTTGAGGCCCCCACACCATGACACTCTGAACTAGTCGCAGAGACTTATTATGTCTTGGTTAGAAATGCGATTCCTTTCATCGATTTTATTTCTCCCTCTATTTACGTGCGATGGCTGGATTACATGTTCTCATTTTCTCCAGAGCTGACGGTGTGCACTCTCTCACTCATCCTCGACTCTTATTATCAACTCCCTCTTAGCTCCCCCCTGGCTCCTTTACTTGTTCCTGCTTTCTTTGATTATCCAATTAGTCAAAGTCTCTTGGTTTGAATCATTCAAACTGTTCTCCCTGTCTTTTTGTCCCTTTTGGTTTCTACGGCACAATTATTATCCTGAAATGGAGCCAACCCCGTCTTCTAAGAACTATGTAGGTATAAAACTAATTTGCTTTGGGTTTTTTTACACTGACTGCAAAGCATTCACTGTCAATGATGCAAACATCCAGAGTCTAGTCACAGAAAAACACTACTTGGTTAACCGGTCTGGGTGCATGGAGACATGATATAAATAATGCATTTTTAAAACAGTATGAGACATTTTTTTTTAAGCTGGCCAAAACAAATATACACCTGTATCACTAAATATGACTAAGCCTGGGTCAGGAAGCCATTCAAGCCAAGCTGCCCAAGGTTTAACACTCAAAAGTGCTGGTCTGAGACACATCTGTTAACAGTAAAGTCCAATCTATGGAGTATAAGGGATTTATGAACTTCAATCATGAACCCAGCATTTCATACATCCAACAAAACTACTTGCAAATATTCAATATAGTGTATATTCCAGCACGAAATGCACAAAATATAACACAAATGAGATGTTGACTCTTGCATACAGCAGTTTGTTAAACTAAGAACAAACAACAAAAAAAAATAGGACGTATTATTTCCACAAAGCAGTTAACTCCACTCCAGAATTTCCGGTAAGGTAACAAAAATGATCTTTCATTAAATTAACCTCGAAGAATCTCTTAGCTTTGGTCTTACCTGCACATCTGTTGTTTGGTTGGTGTCGATCAATCGCTTGTTCTGTCACATCTGGAGTATCGTCCAGTCATTTGGTCAAATGCAGTTGAGAAACATCTATTCAAATTGCACAGAAGACAGCAGTCAGATTAGTTCTTAATTGTCCTTTCCATGTCCATGCATAAACGATTATCCTGGCTAACTTATTCATGCAACATGTTAATAACACATCAAGTGAGCACTGGTCATCTGAGGTCTGTACTACGAAGCGAGTTCAACATACCCGGGGTATCTTCTCGTTATCTGGCTTCACTAACCCTAACGAACGAGATCACGCTAAGCGGTCCTAAGACGGTAGTTATCAACTCCGTAAATCAACCCAGGGTTTCGCAATCTAGCTGTGAGTGCATTCACATGAACAGGGAGGTGTTTGCAGCATCTGACCAATCGCAAACATGGACAAGTCTACTGTCAGCTTAGTGGCATATTTTATAAACCAAGAGCCAACTATAATATTAGACAAATACAAAGAAGTTAAACACATAATCCGGACTAAAATCAACACAGTTGAATCTGCCAAATGCAGGAAGAACAGCTGGCAAATGAAAAAAATGCCAATAAGTGAATGCGTAAATGAATAGACTTATTCATTTAACAGCCTGAAAAGACAGATAGAGTCGTCTAGATGGGGCAGTGATATTATAAAAAGCTTTCAAAGTATAATAGATGAATAGACTCCATTATGCCCTTTGACAATAATGTGGCGTGTATGACTATTTCAACCTTCTTTCAGCTGCGTCACCGACTCCGGCAGTGTGAAACGAACTTGAGAGCAAGTAAAAAAATGAATAGAAAAACATAATTCAAAGCGGTCAACACCCACAGCATACAGCCGGCTGTCCTTTCTGCATTTGTCAGTTTAAACTATGTTGCTTTTAGTCTGGATTATGACTTAAAGTTCTTCATATGTGTGTTATATTATTATACGATCCACGCACCGAGCTCTAATTGGTCAGTAGGTGGTGCTTTTATACAAGTTGATCTCTTATCTGGAACATAACCTGCTTCAGAGCAGGTTAGGTGTTCAGCATAAGTTACCATGGCGATCTACCTCGGTAAGGATAGAACCACCCTTAAGTTACCTCATTAACCCCAAATCCTGCTTCGTAGTACAGGCCTCTGTTCTTTATAGGCCCATTTCACAGCAGCCATGTTGACATGTCATTGCAGAGTAAACACAGGTGAAATGAATAACATTAATTGTGGCCCTGATCTATTTAGATGGGCCTGGGCCCTGGTATTGTGCATGGTGGCTCACTGGAATGGCTGTGACACTAAATAGAATGGGACTATAATTAATTTTATTAATTACACGTGTGTTTAGCCTGCTATGACATGTCAACATCGCTACTGTGAAAAGGGCTGAGAGTTCTTCTTCTGCTTGGAACATGTTCAACACCAACACACTGTACAGACCAAAAGTCGATTTTAAGATACTAAAACAAAAATGGATGAACCTGACTCAGATGTAATTTTGGTTATTGATGTTTTTAAATGTTTTCTGATTGTTTTTACTATTATCATTATTATTATGATTATGCTGCTGTGTCTTTTTGACGTTTTTGTTTTCATTGTTTATTGTTTGTGGAGCCAATTTAATTATTTTCTGATCCTTACATTTGGCTTGTTTTGTCTTTTCTTGTTTTATTGACACTGTTTGATTTTAAATTGTTTTATTGATATTGTGTGGACCCCAAGAAGACTAGCAACCACTCTATATGAAGGGCATATGTGGGTAAATATAAATAAAGAATAAATAATGTGTCAGCAATGGTCAGGTTGTGTCATCCCACCTGTGGAAACGACTAAAGCTAGCTAACTGCTGCACACTTAATTGTGAGTTTTCTGTATTTTGCATCAAAAATTGCACTTTTCTGAGTCAGACCTCAGTCAAACCAGAACGTACAAACATCATACACATACTGCTGGAATTGGCTCAATTTACTCTTTTCCAGTGATATCCGTATTTTCGACGTTCATCGAGGAGAAACATCCGTAAATCGGCTGACAAGGAAATCCTCATAACTTCAAATCTCGCCTCACAATCATCATTTCAGACGTTTTATTCGGGAAAAAAAAAAAATCCTCTGGTTGAAATCTGTACATGCGTGATTAAAGTGTGAATAGAAACGTCTAACAGCGAAAGGTAATGCAAAATGATCAAATTGTGAACTAACATAGGCTAAAAAAATGGAGGCTTAGCTTGAAGTATCCTTAACTTCTATTTGCATCCCCAAAGCATGACGGGAAATGTAAAACCCAAACTCAAATCAAAGATGCTCTATGAATGGTAGAAAATTTAAAAAAAAAATACATTTTGAAAGTAGCTTTTTTTATTTAGTATCTTCTTTTTTATCATTTTATATTATCAAAACATGTTTTTGAAAGTACTAGGTGATAGAAAATCCCAACAACATGGTTCTTATACCCGTAGACCACTGACATCATATCTGCTGTGTAGAAAAACTATAGCCTAGTACCACTCTTTGCATGCCAAATAATGGCATTACTGAGTAGCCTAACTTATCCTGAAAAAAACGATGTAAGCTTTGGTATGTGCCTATCTTATATTTAGGCATGAATATGCCATAAATCTGTAAATAAAGGAAGTGAGTAATCCGTTGGTTGGATTGGTTTAGGCCTATTCAGTGACCAGGTGACTAAGTGTGATGAGTCATTAACAATAATTAAGGACACAGCAACCACATTTGTATTAACTTAACTTATTAACAGTTCATTTACTAACTGTATTGGGTTGTATTTTATCAGCATATTTTCTTCCACAAATAACATTCAGTAAAATATAAAAATTGGATATAAGGCAAGCGGGCCCTGTTGCTATGGGACTGCTCTTTATTTAATGACTTCTCTCACATATAGAGTGGCTCTGGGGCTTCGAAGCATTGATGCTTCCTTGATACTGACACCTTTGTAAAAGAAATACCTCCCAGACAGTAGCTACTTCTAAAGTGACAGCTTTAATGTCAGTAATACTGAATTTTCTCTCATCTTCGTCGAGAGGATTGTCATACTATCTGCAAGGATAATGCTCATTATCCATTAATCTATTGTTGCTTATCAATATATTGAAGTTTTTGAATTAATCTTAGTCTATAAAATGAACAATAAAGGCCGGCTGGAACAAAACCTGACTCATTAAAAATGTGTCAAATCAAAGCCTAAAAAATCATTAATGTCATTTTATTAAGGACAGTGATAATATGCATATACAGTGATATATGTACTTTGAATATGTAACTTCACAATGCAGTTGTCCTTCTAGACATGATACACAATAGTACACACTAATTAGCCTAATAAGCTTCTCTGGATTTAACGCAGAGCTACTGTATAGTAGTAGATTTAGCGATATGTAAAGTGGAACTGGCTCTTAACTGGCAGTAATTGAATATTATAAGAGAGAAAGATCAACCAACATATTTGCAGGCAATAAACAACTTCATTCAAATGTGCACTCTATATTAAAATCTGAACATATCTAAAAAAATATGATCTGCCATTTCACCTGTCAGATTTTCCCATCACTTTCAAGCACAATTTGGCCTGCGCACCAATGGACAGATAATACCAATATGTGTATTATGTGATGAACGTGGCTGGGATCTTTATGCCTGCAAAACTTATCCGGCGATAACAGGCTAGAGAAATTAATGGGATTTTTATGCAAAAGAGGGATGAAAGATATCTTTTTCTCAGAGACATACACAAAGGGTATTAAAGAGGATAAGGGGTCAGATACTGAAGCCAAATATCACATCCAGCAAAGCTCTCTGAGGAATCAGTCTGTGATCTGAGCTCCATTCCCAGTTGTGGCTATAAATGACACTTCAGGACCAATACTAGGGCGGTGAACCATGAACGAAAGGTGCAACAGTCTTCATGAAAACTCTAGGCTTTGTTGCATAGGGAGGTGTATTGACAACTTATGTTCTTTGCCACTGTGGTGCGCAGCTTTATAATATAAAAAGTATATTCAGCCATAACTATAACAGTGATGACATAATTGCAAAAAAATGTCACTAAAAGTTCAGTTGTAAACATTTAAAAAGAAAAGTGATTGGAACATATATACAGTCAGTATTGATGGTAAAGGTCAGCCGAGCCAGAGATTCAATTACTCTGCTGGAAAACCTATAAAAAGTGGAACCAATGTACAGCAAGGTGTGTGACTGCACCGCTCTCTGCAGAGCTGCATGATCTGACTCGAGTGCAGCAAAAGCTCCAAATATACTCAAAAAACACACAAACTCGAGAGTTTTTTGTATCCAGTTCCCACTTCAGAGAGAATTGAGTCTAGCATCTCAGCTCACCTCAGGGATTACAATAGTGTGCAGTCAAAGTAAACAAGTGCAATGTAGCATCTTAGATCCCAGACAGACAGACAGACAGGAAGAAAGGAAAGAAGGAAGGACAGTATAGGTAGATAACGTAGCACGCATTTCTGTAGCCAGTTACGCTGTCATAACATTGATTAATGTCAGACTTTGTATGTGACAGAGTAAGCAACTAAAACAAATGATAAAAGTCCTATATAAATCTATGTGAAAAAAGGCTGTCTGAGACTTCAATTTGATATCTGAAACTCAACACCAAAATAAAGAAATTTTGAAGGGTAAATACAGAACTGTATGTAGGACACAGGCGGCAGATAGGAAGAAGTGACAGATAATCGCCTTGCAAAAGAAACCGAGTTGACACATTTATCTCAAAGTCATAAATAAATAAAAGTAGTGGCTGAAATGAAAATAAGCAGCGGTGAGGGGTCTAAAACTTTGTGCACCACGGTGTCAGAAATTACATTTTCAGTCATTAGTTTTTAATGTGAGGAATGAAGGTGATGCAAAAAAAAATCCTCATCAGCGAGAGCTTGTGAGACGCATCCAAGGCCTTTGTCATCATATCATTTCTCCGTCTAGAAGTCTGGAGCATTGTCACGTCTCGTCATTAGGCCCTGATGTTATCACTTACCACCGCTTGAAAACAACACGCAACAGTGCAGATTAGCAGAGTTGGTAAAAAAAAAAGTCCAATTAATCGGGACTTTAGTGGGAAAGAGTTTCAATTTTTAATCTCCCAAAGGAGGAGGCTTCATGTACCTCATTGAAGCATGTCAGAGTTCAGGGGTTTAAGGGATTGTGGCACAGGCTTACCGCGTCTGGACAGGGACAGTTATTGAGTGCACTCGTCCTTGGGGTCGGACAAGGGCTTACGTGCCGGTGATGAGAGTGACAATGGCAGTTGTCCCTGATTGTGTCCTATAGTGTTTGGTTTTTGCAAAGGAAATGAAAAGGAACGAAAGGAGGGAAAGAAAGAGCATAAAGGAATGCGTTCAACTAACACCGAAGCGATTAGCATTCATTGAATTTAATTAGTGCTTAAAAGGATCGGTTGATTAATCAAATGGTTAGTCGACAGCGAATGGACAACGAGTTTGATGAATTAATGAATCTTTTTCAGTCGGGCAAAATGGCCATCTTGAGGTTGCAGTTTCTCAAAATGTGAGGATTTTGCTGCTTTTTCTCTGCTTCATATTGTTGTTCATTGAATATCTTCGGGTTTTGGTCTGTTGATGAGAATCAATTTGAAGATGACACCTCGGCTCTGGGATATTGTGACGGGGATTTTTTCTCGGCATTCTCACATTTTATGGACTAAATGATTGATCAGTTTAAGCAGACAGGCTCGTTTGAGAAGGAGCAGAATTTCTGTTCAAACTCACTGACTTTAATGCTTTTATTATTCTGTTTTTATCTAACCAAAGTTATATCCACATTCTCGGCACTATTTCGAGCACTGATGGACTCAGGCTGTCTGAGGGGCAGGGGTGGAAAAAATAAAAAAGGGCACCAGCTGCATGCGGTGGGGCTCCAGTGCGCAAAAAGGCACTTTTTATCTACCACAGGGGCATCCAAGAGGGCACTTTATCTTGATTTCTCCACTGGAAGTGCACCCTAGAGGGCTCTTTATCATGTTTTCTCCACTAGAAGGACACCCTAGATGGCATTTATCATGTTTTCTCCACTGGGCGGGCACCCTAGAGGGCACTTTATCATGATTTCTCTATTGGAAGGGCACCCTAGAGGGCACTTTATCATGATTTCTCTATTGGAAGGGCACCCTAGAGGGCACTTTATCTTGTTTTCTCCATTGGAAGGGTACCCTAGAGGGCACTTTATCATGATTTCTCTATTGGAAGGGCACCCTAGAGGGCTCTTTATCATGATTTCTCTATTGGAAGGGCACCCTAGAGGGAACTTTATCATTTTTTCTCTATTGGAAGGGCACCCTAGAGGGAACTTTATCTTGTTTTCTCCATTGGAAGGGCACCCTAGAGGGCACTTTATACTGTTTTCTCCTCTTGGAGGACACCCTAGAGAGGACTTTCTCATGTTTTATCCTCCATAGCGGCATCCAAGAGGGCACTTTATACTGTTTTCTCTACTGGAAGGGCACCCTAGAGAGCACGCTCACTATCATGACTCCATGAGTCCACCAGTTGAGTGTGCGTTCAGTTCCTTCTTCAGGTGATTTAAAGTCGGCCGGGTCGAGTGTGATGCCACAGTACTCTGCCAGAAAGAGGTGGCTTACCCAGCTGGGATTAAGTTGTTGCCCCTCGTGAGGATTTTAAGTATCTCAGGGTCTTGCTCAGGAGTGAACATTGATTGTACACTATATTTTTGGTTTTGCAGTCAACAAACAACTTCTGGGCTGCAGGACTCCTGGTTGTGTTGATTCAGATTAAACATTGATGCCTATTTTTGTCATCATATGAATGATGAAAATCGTATCCACTTCACACCATGGTTGTGAAGGACACAGCTCTGAATATATCAATATTCTGCTCATGTCAGTCCATCAGGTTAATTAATTCTGGGCTGATGAAAGGACTCTCTCCATATGTTCACCTGTACGTGCAAATGTAACCAAATACAGTTCAAATTGCACTCCTCGGATTCACTCCGGCTGTTGAATATAGTAAATCAAAATGTGACATTGGGGGACAGAGTCAGTAATAACAGCTATTTTTTGCTTATATTGGTGATCTAACCTTGTTTGACACAAGGTGTCAAAGTCATAGCAGCCATCTTTTTTTTGAAAACCATTGCAAATCAATAAAAATGTAGAGATTGTATTAGGTCCTGCTTTTTTCAAACTGCCGAACAGACTTTAAAAAGTTACCAGTGTTGTGGCTTGGATGATCCCAAAAAAGTGAATTAATTGTGCTAGATCTGGCATACTAGCCTGTCCTTACTATGGACTGTATATAAGAAGTGGACGTAGTCACCGTGACGTCACCCATTGGTTTGTGTACTGCCATTTTGAAGCCTCGAGTTTGGCATTTTCTTGTTTTTTTGGCTGTCGCCATCTTGGTTATTTGCAACCAGAAGTGACATGAGCTAAGTACAAATCGAACGCTGAATAAGACATTTTTAGGCAACCAAAAAGAGTATAATTAACTTTCATTAAATTGAAAGCACACTGTGAAAGGGTTATAAAAAAAAACACGGACAACTCCCAGACTGGACAACGCCGTAGTAGCGACCTGTCAATCAATGGTAGCCGCGCCCTAAAGCATCCCCTGCTTTATGGTCTATTTGACTCCAAATGGGACCATAATTTACTAAATGAACATCATGCTGTATTGGAGAAGACTTGAAACTAGCGATGGATACCATAAACTCATGTTTACAATGTTTACTGACGTAATAAATCAAGTGAGAAGTAGACTCATTTTCAGACTGTTGGCTATTAGAAAGAATGCAAGTTTAAGGCACTACAGCATTGGCTTCACTTTCACATCCCAGAGTTGCCCGCTGGTCATTACTGATATCATCTGGCAACCCAAACAGGTCAGGCTCTTTCTTCTCATCTCACCCCACACTCCATTAGTTGGTACTCTGTGCAGAAGTTCAGGTTCAGTTGCTAAATCGGTAATACCCATGCTCCTCCAACGACTTTAACTTGGTGTTGATCATTCTCATTCTACAGATCAGAATCCCTCTTTGTACTTTGGTGCAATTCAATAATTCACTTCATTGCCTCTCCCCTCTCACTATATTGTCCTTGTTCTTTATTCTCCTTCTTTTGCACTTGAAACTGAAAACTTTGACTCAGACATCTTCGGCTATACACACACAAAATTTACTCTGCAGTAAAGGTAATTGAACCAGACAATGTATTTCCTCCTACGTGGCTGCGACTCAAGTCATAAACGTCTTATTTAAAATTTTCCTTTTGTACCATAATTGTATCATTTAATCACATTATAAGACCAAAAATAAATGTTTTCACACCGTTATTGTTACTATTTGTAGCCATACATCCATCTCCCTATCCAACACGTTCTCATCCCAACTCATCACATACTGGTGCTTTGTCACGCTTTATTTTCTTTTTACTTTATTTTCTGCATCAAAACCACCCCTCGGCGTCACTATAGTTAGGTTTAGGAAATAACTACATGGTTGGGCTTAACACTACTACGTTTGTACAGTGATAAATGACACTGAACGTTGTGAACACAGGACACGAACGAACATCTGATTGTAATGTGATGCACGGGACACAAACAGCGGTCTTTTGGATGAAAGCCTTGTGTTTGTTGGACCCATCCACCTCCCTTCCTGCCCGCCCGGTGTGTCTTTTTCAATCTTTACACTACGTCACCGTTCTCGGATTGTTAACTATTGTCGCGGATGGGTTTACATTATAGTTAATGGAACACCAAAAGGTGCCGTGTATAACGATACCTAACATCGACGGCCGTGACAAGGCCTTGGTACTTGACGCCCTTGGAATGAGAATGGACTGGCCTAGACAAGTCATCGGTGTATCACAGGGCCAACACATATAGACCGACAAAAACATTCACACTCGCTCTTGTTTACTTCCAGTATGTCTCTGTTGCTCACATAGGTACAGCTCATATAAACTGTATCGCAGGCTTGAATGGTGCTGTGGGTGTAGAAAAAGAAACATCAGTTGGACTGAAACATCTCTTAAATTATCTGTAGGAATAGATTGTGAATTTGTACGTGTTTCTTTGCTGCATCTTCTTTGCCCTCTTCACAGGAGAAACAGCATACAAGTCGATTTATTTTTGTATAGCCCAAAATCACAAATTTGCCTCGGGGGGGGGCCTTTACAATCTTTACAGGATATGACACCCTCTGTCCTTGACAGTGCAACCCTCGCATCGGATAAGGAAAAACTTAACCAGAAAAAAAAAAACAGGGAGAAAAAATGGAAGAAACCTCAGGAAGAGCAACAGAGGAGGGATCCCCCTTCCAGGATGGACCGACGTACAATAGATGTCGTGTGTACAGAGTAACAACATAATGAAAATACAACATAGACAATCCATATGACAAAATTAATATGTATAATGTGAATATAAGTGAGAAGGTGGATCCAGGAGGATGTTGAGCAGTTTCCAGGCATCGCCAAACAGATCGAGCCAGAGCAACACGTCCTCCTTTCCACACCATATAGCTAGAACCAGAGCAAAACGACCTCTCTACTTCAAGATAGATGGAGCCCAAGCAACACAACCTCCTCTCCATGACAAACCAGTAGAGCCAGGGCAACACGACCTCCTCTCCACACCAACCAGATAGAGCCAGAGCAACACAACCTCCTCTCCATGCCAGATCGATAGAGCCAGAGCAACACAACCTCCTCTCAATGCCAAACTGGTAGAGCCAGGGCAACACGACCTCCTCTCCACGGCAACCAGATAGAGCCTTAGCAACACAACCTCCTCTCCATGCCATACAGGTAAAACCAGAGCTACACGACCTCCTCTCCACGCCAACCAGATAGAGCCTTAGCAACACAACCTCCTCTCCATACCATATAGGTAGAACCAGAGCAACACAACCTCCTCTCCACGCCAGATCAATAGAGCCAGAGCAACACGTCCTCCTCTCCATGTCAAGATAGATAGAGACCGAGCAACACGACCTCCTCTCCACCATGAATCTATAGAGAGAGGACCACATTTTTGTTTTTAATTCACAGTTGCTTAGTAATATAAACGTATGTTACCCATGCCAATAAGCCCCCTTGGACTAAGGTGGTAAGTTATTAGAGAGGCTAAATCTCCTGGAGGACGGAGGTCCATGTCTGTCATGTGGAATGAGGCACCACCAGAGAGGCAGAGAGAAGTCACAGAATGACTGATGGTCCAGCACAGAGAAGCCTGAGTAAAAACACGTACATGCAAATAAACTCTCTTCTGTTTGAACTTATCAACATTAAAGTGTAATTTTATTGCTGTAAATTAATGCACCCATACACACATTATTTATGTGTAATTTCAAAGAAATGTGTGTGTGGGGGGGGGTGGGGGGCTGCTCCTCGGGACATGTTCAGGCTAGGGATTTTTTGCTGGCTCTGCAGAAGGCACACAGTCATGATTGAGTGGTTTTCCTTGGATCAATAATCCTGGACTGTGCAGTATCAAGGACAACAACACATTCCTAGATCTCCACCAGGCCGTTTCCAACACCTGCATCAAGCCCCTTCAATTTTGAAGACGGGGGTCCCGTGGTTAAGCAGCGGACACGATGCACAGTCACGATTAAGTGCTGCACCCGGAGAGTCGAGGCAACGGTGGTGAAACAAGTTCTCATTAGTCACCCATTCCCTATTCCGCTATCTGGCCTGGAGCTACCCTCGCTTGCACATGCTTTGAATATATCCACACCTCACACATGCAGATATTCAAACTAATCCAATAATATATTTGACATGGAATCTGATTTCATTTTAATGGCATATTTTATGAGACTACTGGACGTCTCCTGAATAATTACGCAGGGCATGTATCATATTATTTGTAATTTGGTGAAGCTCCTTATTATCTGATCTTCCCGACTAGCTAACTGGCTGGTTGAGATGTTTTTTTTTTTACTGTATACAGCCAGCGTGGGAGGTTTACATATTATCAAACTACCTTCATGGCCCTGCAGTTCATCTGCTGGCTTGTTTATCTGCTCATCCCTTGCCATTACTGTAATTAGGTCTTTGTGGAAGACCACAGCAGTCGTAACAAGAGCTCAGAACAGCATGGGAAGACAGAACGATGGTAAATAGGGCAAAAGCAAAATGGACTATGTGTACAGCGCGCACTCTGAAGAGAAATAAGTCAGGGCCCTGGCAGCAGTGAATGCTGTAATTGCTCCCTTCAAAGAGCCCCTGCCTTGCCAGGACACAATGGAATGACCTTTTTGTGATTGCGAACCTCTATTAATGGTGAACCACAGTGGTCACAGACCTGGCCTTCCTCCTTTTATACTGCCCCGTGCTGTTGTCATTCTAATTACCTATTTCAAGTGTTTTTTGTAGCATTTCTCATTTATTTTAAGGGGGGCAGAGATCTATGTTAGTTCAACTGAAACAAGTTCTCAATTTTTGTTGTGTTTCTTACTGTTCATGGCCGTGTCCTTGTTTGAGTCATTTTTTTGGTGAAGAACACACTTCCTGGCTCGGATATTCACCATCTGGCTGTTCTTTTCAAAGAGTGACAGTTTTTGACACGGTTGTTTGAATTACTAATTTGCTGTGGAAGTCCTTCTGTGGTATACGAGGGGCCACGGGGAAATGCAATATTAATGCACAAGTGCAGCACTTATCGAGTGAATGTTTGTCATTATGTGTTTGAAGGCAATACACGTGTGCTGTTGTATGAGTTCTAATTATAACTTGCTGCTTAATAAACCATTACACACATTTTCTTTACTAGCAGGTAATGATGCTTAAAATAAACATTTTACTGTAATGTTTTTTATCTCTAAATTATCTTTTATCTCTAAAAGTAACAGTAACAACAGTACCCACATTGAGGATATTGTTGCTCAGAAATAAGGTCCAGTTACTAGTCTTATTTTAAGTCATTAAATTGTAAAAACTGTCATAAATCATACTAATGCATTCTCAGTTAACAGAGAACGCTTCAGCAAGGTTGAGACAGCGCTACTCATTCATTTTCACCACCCATTTATTCGTCCGCCAGCGAAAGCATTCAAGAGCCAATATGCTAAGAATGTTGAGCTATTAAGTTTGCCAACAGGCCTTGGACTACGCTGAACACCAGATGCCACCTAGAGAAAGTGCTAAATCAATGACGCGGTATGGTTAACCGAGGTAGAAGTGGAGAGAAAAATACTGTTTGCACAAAGATATAGCAAACTCCTCAAGGCAGGCCGAGCAATATTTCACAAGGCGACATCATTTTGTATCTTAATTCAGGGACTGCCTCTTTCAAAGGATCACGCCATCGTCATATGTAAGGAGTCAACAAGGCTGTTCCAAAAGGCTCCATGCATGCGGCTGAGAAATGCAGCCTTCTGTTGCCCAAATCTGAAGGGCACAAGCAGTGTCAATATTCCAAAACCCATTCTTTACCGACTTGACTGGTCACTTTGGTGCTCTCGTAAACACCAGACTCCACAGAGATTTGGAGTGTGAAAATAATTGGGAGTATACAGTGTGTAGGAGGGAGCTTCTTTAGCTTTATGAAAAATATCAGGACCTTGTAATAGCAATCAAAATCTTTTGCTTCATGGTACAAATGTAGATGGATGGATGGATAGCTGCTAATACTGATAAAGCATTTCTGATATATTCTTAGGATTTTTTTTTTGTCTTTTGTCTTGTCTTAAAGGTCCCATATTGTGAAAAGTGAGATTTGTATGTCTTTTATATTATAAAGCAGGTTTAAGTGCTATATAAATACTGTTAAACTGTCAAAATGCTCAATATATAGAGAAATACACACAGCCCGTATTCAGAAATTGTGCGTTTGAAACAAGCCATCAGAATTTCTGTCCATTTGTGATGTCACAAATATACAGTATTTAGACCATTACATGGTTTTAAAAGTCAACATTTTAAATGTGTCCCAGTTTATTTCCTGTTGCAGTGTATGTAAATAATATCAGCTGACAGGAAGTAAACATTGACCCAAACTGTTGCCTAGCAACGCAATTCTGTTGCAATTCCGTGGAAACGCACTAAAACGGAGCGTTTCAGACAGAGGGTGAATACAGGTATATTCAGATTTGAGGAAAATAAATGTTTTTTTTTAACATTACAGCATGTAAACATGTTCTAGTAGAAACACAAAATACAAGTATGAACCTGAAAATGAGCACGATATGGGACCTTTAAAGGAGCAGTGTATAGGATCTGGCGGCATCCAGCGGTGAGGTTGCAGATTGCAACCAACTTAAACTTCTCCCGGATACAGCGTTAAAGGTGGGGTTCCGTTCGTTCCTATGAAAGCTGCTCAGTGGCGCAAAATGGCTCGACTGCTGTGATAAAATACCCGTTGAGTCCATAGAGCAGACACAATAGCTTTTCCTTCAACTCCACCTCCCAGCTCTTGCTCTCTTGCCTCTCTTGGTAAGTTGATTTAACTAAAAAAAAAAGTATCCGCTGAGTTACAGACGTCTCTTTCCCGATGTAAGTCTATACGGGAAAAAGTATATTTGGGCCCAATGGCATCATGTGACGGACACAGACATACCACCGTTTGGCCACTACAGAAATTTGTTTCAAAGCCCATTGCTCTTCCTGGAGGCTTGGTTGAAACATGGCGGTGCAACATGGCGGACTCCATGAAGAGGACCCACATATGTACAGAAAGGGCTCATTCTGAGGTAACGAAAACACAACGATTCTTATTTTCAGGTGATTATACACTCAAGAAAACATACCTATTAATATTATATTACATTTCTGCCAATAGATGCCCCCTAAATGTTACACACTGGTCCCTTAAAGGTCCCATGTCATGCTGATTTTCAGGTTCATACTTGTATTTTGTGTTTCTACTAGAACATGTTTACATGCTGTAATGTTAAAAAAAAAAAATATTTTCCTCATACTGTCTGCCTGAATATACCTGTATTTACCCTCTGTCTTAAACGCTCAGTTTTAGCGCATTTTGACGGAATTGCAACGGAATTGCAACAGAATTGCGTTGCTAGGCAACAGTTTGGGTATATGTCTACTTCCTGTCAGCTGATGAAATTCACATACACTGCAACCACAAATAAACTGGGACATATTTAGAATGTTTACATTTAAAACTGTGCAAAGTGTCTAAATATTGTATATTATATTGTAGATTTGTGACATCACAAATGGGCAGAAATCCTGACAGCTTGTTTCAAATGCAGAGTTTCTGAATACGGGCTGTGTGTATTTCCCTGTGGATTGAGCGTTTCGTTACTTTTTACTGTATTTATATGTGACATAAGCCTGCTTTATGATAAAAAAACGTGAAAAAAATCATTTTTTTATAATATGGGACCTTTAAGAACTTATTTTGATTATGCACAAGGCAAGGCGAGTTTATTTATATAGCACATTTAATACACAAAGGCAATTCAAAGTGCTTTACATATATATAAAAGCAAGATAAAAGAGCACAAAGTGCAAGATAAAATGAATAATAGAATATAAAAGTTAAAAGAAAAAAGAAAAAAAAAGAAAAAATTAAAAGGATAATAAAAACAATCAAAAGACAGTAAAGTACAGCATTTGATCAATTAAGAAAAGCGTCTGAGAACAATTTGGTCTTGAGTTTAGATTTGAAAGTGGCCACTGTTGGTGCATCTTTGATCTCATCTTGAAGTTTGTTCCACAGTTGAGCAGCGTAGCAGCTAAAAGCAGCCTCAGCACAGAGACTGAAAGTGGACTTGGCTGACTGATGCCAAACAACATGCTATAAAGAGAGCTGCAAAGATCCTGTGAGGAGGCATCACTCAAAAGAGATGCATTTAATTATACATATTACATACATACATACATATTTACAGAATTAAAATGACTCTGTACAACCTCTTGAATGTGATCTTGTCAACATGACTGACATCCAAACGTCTGATGTGTTACATGAAGGTGAAAATATTGATGCGCTGCACATCTGATCAGTAGAGCATCAGTAGGGAAGCATACTGTACCTGCCTGCCAATCACACACACCCCATCAAACTGTCAGTCAGTTAGTCAGGCCCTCTACAGGAAGAGTCCAGCTGGTGATTCAGTTTAAGCCAGCAAAAACCCTGCTACACACATATGCAATATAAAAACATTTCAAAAGTTCAGGTTTCAAAGCCAAATATTTCATAAAAGATCATCATGGTTGGTCAAAAGGTCCACTGCTTTTTGGGGCCTCAAAATTTCAGTATATACTTCCAAACTTGTAACACACACTGTACAGAGTGGCAGCCAGTACCACAGGAAGTATTGCATGAATAGAGAGAAGAGTGGATTCAATTCAATTTCCCATTTTCAGACATTCAAGGTGACACACAAACCCAGGGAGCAGATACACACTGACACCATTGTCAAGTATGTATGGGACATTTTTTTCTACGGCATTCAACATGTTGATACAACTGCAGAAAAAAATATAAAACTGTAAATATGAAATCATCCCTGACCTTGCTGGGGCAAGCTGGGATGGAGGCTCCCTATCCCTCAGTAGTGGTAACAAATATAAAAATTTCTGCCATTTGTCAGCAAAATATGCACTAGACGTACGTCGGATCTCTGGTGCAAAAACTTATAATATTGTATGCCTGCATAGGCAAAGTTTCACACATATAAAACTGTAACAACGCAGGATATAATACTCCAAGTAAATGTATGTATCACCTCCAGGGGAACACTCTGTTTTTGATTTTGTTTCTGAAAACTCTTGTGCTTTCCTTTCACAGTCACGAGCCTTCCACCTCTATCAGACCTGAATCACAAGCTGCCACACATTGGAACTCTAACACATCCTGACACACAGCGGTCAGCAAAGCATTGATCTTAGTGCCAGAGAGAGCTGTTGGTCTGTCTGCCAAATCTTCACATCATTAAAATCCAGGGCTTTGACTACATCTGCTTTATCCGACACTTACGAGTTCTTTCTTTATTATGTTCTAAGTTGGAAACCAAGCGCTTTCCTTGACAATTGGCAACAGGCGATACATACTTTAAAACTCACTGGAGTAGAAAAACGAGCTAATTAGAGTGCACAAAGCAGAACTTGCACAGGTCCGTTTCTTCTTTGGGGATGGGAGTTTCCCCAGCAGGAGTCAAACGTGCCTTCTAAAACCCAGTTGCACAGATCAGAGCAGTCCAGTTCAATCTCCATGATTTGAATGGAAGACAGAAAATGCAAGTGGCTCTCCCTTCATGCTGGAAAGTTTACATCTTGGGGTCTTTAACATTTTTCAGTTCCATCCACCACTTCTGTGATTTGTGTCAACATATCCTCACGCAACGGTTCATATGATATTTTACGAAAAGTTACCGTATTCCTAATTTTTTGTGCGTTTTCCTACAAATGTCCAGCAACATGTGTCAATTTCCGCTTGAACCATGTGTAGGCTACAGTCTTTTCAAAACAAACTTCTGTCTTCACAGGTCTTCACAGTTAACTAACTTCACAGTTAGGGTTATGCAACAAAACCACTTAGCTAGTTTTAGGAAACACAACTACTTAGCTAGGTTTGGACAACAAAACTACTTAGCTAGGTTTAAGAAAAGATAGACTTGGTTAGGTTTAGGAAAAGATAGACTTAGGTTTAGGCAACAAAACTACTTAGTTAGGTTTAGGCAACAAAACTACTTAGGTTTTAGACAACAAAACTACTTAGTTAGGTTTAGGCAACAAAACTACTTAGGTTTTAGACAACAAAACTACTTAGTTAGGTTTAAGAAAAGATTGGCTTAGTTAGGTTTAGGAAAAGATCGACTTGGTTAGGTTTAGGCAACAAAACTACTAAGTTAGCTTTAGGAAAGGATCGACTTGGTTATGTTTAGGCAACAAAACTACTTAATTAGGTTTAGGGAAAAGGTCGTGGTTTGGGCTAAAAAATAACTCTGGAAGTGACATAACTTAAGAACAAAAGTTCCGTGACAAATAAGTCAACATTTACTTCTGGTTTCACACAGGGTACAAAACAGTGGATTACATACAAATTGATTTCGTGGGAGAGATACAAATTAAAGTGCATTACTTGTACGGTGTATGAGAACAGCTTGTTTGTGTAGTTTACCTAACATCAACAATTCCACCAAGTGAAATTGTGTCACTGGGAGACACACCTACAATATATGTATCATCAAATCCAGAAAACATAATGTTCCAGAGTCTGTGAAGAAGAAATATACAGTATGAAAAAAGGTTGAATATTTCAAAGAATAATCCACATCGAAATCAACCATGAACTATTTACAGACACAAGAGATTGAGGTCTTGCATCGGCCTTCACAGTCCCCAGACTTGAATATGTCTGAATATCTGTGGTTATATCGCAAAGGTGCAGTGCATAAAAATGACCTATGCATATTTCAACAACGGATAGTCTGCAGGGAAATGTGGTGAAAAAACCCTAAAGCACAGAATGAATAGGTGTCTACAAGAAACTACAAGGCTGCAGTGATGTCGTGTTGTTCCCTGCAGAGGTTGAATTAACTTCTTTCCGCTTCGGAAATCTACAAAATCAACAATTGTTCAAGGTGACCAAACTTGTATATAAATAGACATCATATTTCCTGAGCTACCTGCATTTTGTATTGTGTCTGCATTCTTTGTGCGGCTTCCTTTTTGCCCCTGCTGCTTATGTGCACTCAGTATATTGTACATCAGTGGATTTACTCCAAATAGCCCGGCTCCCCCCTACTGCCAGTCACCCCCTCTATTTTCTGCATGTTACGTGAGTAGCATTGATGCAACATCCCTAGACACTGCCCTGGGTTTCTTATTCAGGAGGTATAGGGCTTCTAAGTAGCCATCTATCAGAAAACCAGTGCCCCAAAACCAGCTCTAATTGTGCTCAGACTCTCTGGTGACCGCTGCCAATGCTGCGTCAGATTAAGTGTATGACCAACCCATTAATTTCCAATCCATTGTTTTGTGAGCGCTGTAGCCCAGTGAACGTAGTGTTGTTTGTTTTCGACCCCTTCGTCCCTATACTCTGTTGCTTTTCTCTCCCTTGCTTTCTGTCTAACTTTGTTAGTCTCCCTCCTCTAACTTTTTCTTCATCCCCTTTTTCGCCTCAGCTTTGAGCTTGGATACATGAAAGCAAGGCAGCTAGCCAGTCCAAGCCACGCTGTAGGACATGCTTGTTTGTCATGGATGCCTCTCAACGGGCGCAGAGAAGAACAGCAGACAGCGTTGCTCTGGGCAACACAGCCCTCCATGGGTATGGTGACATGAGTCACTGGGTACATCCGTCTTTATGTCTGTCATAAGTGCTTTCAAGTGTCATTAGAGATGGCCATGGAGACAACGGCAGATTTGTCAGGTTTACCTCTTGAACTGCATTCAGCTCATTCCAAATGTACGTTGAGTGGCTAACCATTGTTCAGACCAACATAATAACTTATAATAACAACTTATCCAATCACGGTCATGGAGTAAAAAATCACGACTGCTGCAGAATTATAAGGAAATTGTATTTGAGATCATACTCATGACATTAGACATAATAGCACAGTGGAAAAAAAGGAACCTTGAGTGAGACTTTTCTTTTCTGCCTATGAATTTCTATGAATGTTTGACCTCTAGAGGAGGGAAAGACTTCAAAACACTGGAACTTAGCCCTGATGTAATTCAGGCTTTTCAAGGTCATGGCTCATGGCTTTTTTTTGTGAGTGTGATTAATTCGCACACTAATTAATTAATTAATTTGCAAAATAAATATAAATGATATTTATGATGAAGTGAAATGGCCATTATGAAAGGTAAACTCTATGTAGAAAGAAAGGGCTGACAGCAGCAGAAATGCAGCTGACACGCAGCTGGTGTGAACACCCTATGCGTGAATCACGCAGCCGCCACATGCTTCTGATGTTCCCAGTGTGGACGAAGCCTAAGGCATAGGTGGGCCATATAGGTGGGTGCCCTTACCCATTTTCTGAATTGAGGTAACAAATGAACAAATAAAGAAAGAAATACATTTTCACTCATGTAACTCTCGGTGTAGTGAAATTGACTAAATAATAATAAATAATTCATTATAGTAATCAAGTATTCAGCTTACAGTGTCCATTTGGGGTTTTTTCACACATGAAAACATGTGTGGAAAAAAACATTTTAAAACTACGTTAGACTAACGTTAATTGAATTTTTGTTTTGTTTTATACTTTACTCCCTTGATATTTCCCTCGCGGACCGTCTGCTTTCAGGCTGGATACCTGAAGCTGCCGCTGCTGCGTGCACATTGAAATCATGATGGGAAAAGCAAAGTAATTTTCTCTGAATGAAAAACGAATGCACACAGGGAAAAGCACCTGTGGTTGAAGCCACCTACGTCAAGTGGATTGATAATGCCCGATCCTCAACCGGCTAAAAACGGCAATGCCTCACCCTTGGAGAGGGAAAAGGCAGAAGAATTTGCAGCGAGCCAGTAAATAGCGTATAGTGGTCCGTTTCATTACTTTGTATTCATGTTATAAATGCACATTTAAAATGATGCACAACAACAAAAATTTGGTTATAATAATCATCTGCTTATAGTGATCAATTTGACCCGGACAGACGTGATCACTATAAGCGGTTTTCACTGTGTTTAGGAAAATAAAATGTTTTCTCTTAAAATGATTGTGGGTTTATGGAGCTAGGGTTAAGGTCTCCAAATCCGAATTTCACCTAGGGCACCGAAAAGGATAGAGTCAGCCTTGCCTCAATAGCAAATAGTTGTTTGCTCCTATATTAAAGGTCCCATATTGTAAAAAGTGAGATTTTCATGTCTTTTATATTATAAAGCAGGTTTAAGTGCTATATAAATACTGTTAAACTATCAAAACGCTCAATATACAGAGAAATACACACAGCCAGCATTCAGTAATTGTGCGTTTGAAACAAGACGTTAGGAATGCTGTCCATTTGTGATGTCACAAATATACAATATTTAGACCATTACACGGCTTAAAACGCAAACATTCTAAATGTGTCACAGTTTATTTCCTGTTGCAGTGTATGTAAATAACATCAGCTGACTGGAAGTAAATATGTACCCAAACTGTTGCCTAGCAACGCAATTCCGTTGAAATGTGCTAAAATGGAGCGTTTCAGACAGAGATTAAATCCAGGTATATTTATACAGACTGTACGAGGAAAACAAAGTTTTTTTTAACAATACAGCATGTAAACATGTTCTAGTAGAAACGCAAAATACAAATATGAACCTGAAAATGAGCACGATATGGGACCTTTAATGCTCTGGATATCATATAGTGCACCTTTAAGCTCTGGTTTGGTCCACCAACACATGAGAAAAATCCCTGGGTGTTTAGCTTTCTTTTTCACAATGGACAGGTAGCATACACCCAGCTTGTCTGAGCTTGTTTTTGCTGGGAATGGGTGCCTGTAGTATATAGAAAGTCGATAAGAGCCAATAGGGAACAGCCATACAGTGTGAACATGGACTAGAGAACCCAAACAATTAGCTGCAAGCTGCTATGTGTTGATTCTCTGTAGGTTTGGCAGTCGCCCACAAGCAACCTTTCCACATTACACAAGACAGTTTAATTACAGAGACATTTATTTAATGTTAATATCGCTTAATGGAACTTTAATTACACCTCTCCTCCACCAATCATTCTTAATCTGTATAAGGTTGTAGCTACCTTCCTCTCCTTCTGTTCCTATGCCTTGATGTCTTCTGTCACTCTGCCCCTGCTTCCCCTTCACTTTTCCTGCAGCCCACCTTCCTCTACCTCTCTCCCTCTCTCTCTCTTGATCCCTCCAGCAATATTCCACGTCTTTGTAACTCTCACTTTGCATCTTTCAGCTCTCCCTTTCCCTCGGCTTCACCATCCCCTCTCTTTTCTCTTTGAGATGTGGCTGTCATGAGATGAAAAGCTAATTTTTGTGTCTACCCCTCTCTCTCTCTCTCTCCCTCCCCTCACTCAGTACATCACCCTGTCTATTTGACTGCCTCTCTCCCTTCTGCTCTCTCTGCCCTCCTAAATCAAGCAGAGAGACACACAGCCAGGAACTGTTCAAACAAAATGCTAATGGTCTGCTAATGGATCCGTGCTTTCCATAGCTTCGCCTGGTAGCTGGCAAGGGGAACTATAGTAGTATGCACAAAAGTTTACACTGAAGACACTCTCAGCCACCTTACTAAGTACACCTGCTTTATTCAGAGTGAATGGCGCCGTTACTGTTGAACTAAACATGAGATCACACAAGCCATGTGGTCCAAGCATATTGGAGTTTGGCAGAAAGAGATGCTGTTTGTGGGGATTTTCACACATTTCTCTTTTCACTGGTCTTATGTAACATAAGGATGGGTGACAAATTAAAGAAGAAAAAAAAATCCATAAAGAGTCTTACTAAAGTGTGATTACCACCATTTAACATACTCATCAAACTATTCAGTGTTTTTTATTAGTCTTTATTAAACAGGGACCATGCACGGAAAACATTCATCTGAAATGAGCAGATGATTAATGTCCGATTTAGCTATTAGCTTTCCATCTGCAGTCCCTGGGCAGGTAGGCTACACACAGAACAATAACCAGACACTAAAAACAGTCATTAACATGCAGCACCATTACATAGTATAGTCTATCACGATAACAATTTCTTAACCCTCTGAGGCTTGAGGTTCAGTTTTAGAGCTAGGGTGATATACTGGTTATCATATGAAACCATAAAACAGGAAAAAAACAATCCATTGCTACCAACCAGGTCATGCTAGGTTGTCGGGAAGGAGGCTAAATGACGCTCAAAGTTGGGCTACATTTTGGCGAGGAAGGCCATTTTTAAAAGCGTCCTTTGACCTCTGACCTCCAGATATGTGAATGAAAATGGGTTCTATGTGGGTACCCACGAGTCTCCCCTTTACAGACATGCCCACTTTATGATTACCACATGCAGTTTGGGGAAAAAACATGCAGTTGTTGCCTATTCTATGGTGTATTTGAATATTTCTGCATACTGGGGTCCCTAAACAACCTTTCATCACAAAAATTGGATATCACTGTAAAGCTGAGACTCTTGTGGGCCCAATGAGTCCATCTGAATTCATTTGTGATGATGTTAGTCCCCATACTACTAAATTTTCATGACCTCACTGTATAAAATGACCTGTGGTGACCTCTAGGATAATCACAGCCTCATGAAACTTTACAGCCACAAACTACAGACCTAGAGCATTCAGAGGATGGATGGCTTTCCTAAGTAGATTGACAATAAGAGGGTTTACGAGCAGTTTCCAGAACAGAAGTGCTCGCCATTCTAATCGCTGAAAAATGCAATTCTTGCAGAAATCTCCAAATGTCAGAAGTTTTTGATACCAAATCACAGCATGGCTTTTTCTATGGTGTTCCTCAAGGTCTTGGTGTGTTAATGTGGTATTTTGGAGGGATTTTTGATCATTTTTTATCAATTCTCGAATGGTAAAAAAATTGTTGAATTTAGCACCAAATCTGTGTAACAAATGGTATCAACCAAAAAATTACTGCAACATCTTATCAGACATAAGTGAGCATGGGGATGGCCATCATATATTTCCATAATAAACCCTTACACACTTTTACAATTTTTTTTAAATAATTAATTAATTAACTAATTCATGTTTATTACTGATCCACAACTATAACAACTTGACACAGTATAAATACCAGCATGTCTATAAAATTACAATTCATTTCAGTTGAAAACCTGAATCACGGTAAAATGAATGCCGACATGACTGGTTGCTCAGTTTCCAGTTTTTTTTGCACCATGGGAAAAAGAGTGAAAGTCTCTGCAAGTTTTCAGCTCAGCTGGAAGCACATTACAAAGCTTGATGGCCATAAATGAAAAAGCAGATTGTTTTAGAGCAGATCGAGAGGTTCTGCTCATTTTGCTTGGAGTAGAGCTGATAAAAAAAAAAAGCTCTTCAATTGTGGAAAAGTAGTATTGAAAATTATCTTGAATATAAATTGAACTTCTGAAAACAGACTGAGCTTTTCAATTCAATCTAACACAATTTTCTCTATCCCTGTAAGGGCAATTACTGTATATGCAGAATAGGACCTCAGGTCCTTCTGCTGCTGGATACATCAACATATAATAAAGGATTATTTTACTTAACGTGGACAACCGGGGAAAAATATTACTTCATTACCAAGGTTGGAATTGAAATAAAAAAAGGAATAACCTATAGGCTACCACAAAAGTTTATATGATAGTTATTGAGTTATTTTTTGAGTTATGGTGAAGGTGTAGAATTAAATGTATATTTCTTCCTGCTCCTTTTCAGATGTAATATTTATGTTGATTTGTTTGCTATATGTTTACAATTTTTTTTGTTATGGTTTTGTTTTTTCCTTATTTGTTACTTGTTCGAAATAAATAAATAGAAATAAAGTGAAACAAAATGGTTGTCCGCTCATATTTATCAACATGAATCCCAATTACTGTATATATATTATGCAAAATATTATGCAAGATAAGCATATTGTTTGTTTTCATGAACAGCAGAATGGTGCGTTGCTTTAAATGTTGTGGCCGCAAGGAATTGTGGGGCGGCATTATCTCCTTTCCTTTGGTAAAGGATGCTCCAGTGTATCCCATGCTAAAGGAGATAAGAAAGGAAGCATTGAGGCACCTTTCCTTCACATTTAGAGAATTCAAACAGTTCTCATCATGGCTGCTACTTAGATACATCCAGGTCATTTCACTCCGTTAGGAACCTTCTTAAGCAAAAAATACTTTTCGACGGCAGCCTGGCTCTAGCCTTTTGCGTTTTTATGTTACCCGAAGGCCACCGTAGTTCTCCGACCCGCTTGTGAAACTATGGTAACATGAGCCGCAGAGCGCCAAACTGTAGTTTTGCAAGCTGCCGTCTGACTTCCGTTGCTCCTAAAGTAGTGTTATTATGGCGAGGACGACCTCTGAGAGAGGCGAACAGCTCTACCACGGTTTTGCACTCGGCGGCTCACGTTACCTCAGTCTTGGAAAGGGAGGAGTGAGCAGAGGGGTACTCGGTTGGTTGCAAAATGCAACCACACCACTAGATGCTGCAAAATCCTACATACTGTACCGTTAAGATGCTTTGGGGTTACCTTTTCCCCAGGTTTTCTACTAGGGAATAAGCCACCAAACAACCCGAGTAAAGTCTTGGCTGCTCCATGCATTTTCTATATCTCCTTCTTTTGACTCCTACTATCTCTAAGTGCTCTTGTCATTCCAGCAGTTGCTTTGCTGGGGTGTCCTCTAACTTGAAAGTCCCTGAAATTCTAGCAAGAAAATAATTAATCCACATCCGAACAACCTCTTCTGGTTCTTCTCATTGAAGAGCAGCAATCGCTCGACTCCAAGGTCCCTGCAGATCTATACTCTATGTTGTAGAGTGCCTTTGGCTGTTGCAACATTCATTTTTGTACTAAAAAAAACTTAGAATTAAAATACTAGTATGATTAGAACAGCGTAATTATGTATTCCTAAGTATCTAGTAATAGGAAAATTAAGTGCTACCCAGTTATTTGTCAATATTCAGTTGCGAAAAAATAACACATTCAGTATTTGTGCGGGATCATTTGTATGCATTGTGGTCTCTACGCCATTCGTAATTATGTGCGACTGCTTTAGTAAAGTTTCATTCTGAGTGCATATGCAGGAAACTGTAGAAAGCATCTGAGTGTATACGTATACAAACACTGGATCTTGTAAGTAGCTTGATGGGGCCTGAGAGTAAATACGCACTATACCAATTTGTCTGCTCAGCTATATTCCGTGAATATATTACACAAAGATGAGAATGCAAATCTACAGTCAATGGAAAAACCATTCGAGCAGACCTATCGCACTTGAGAATGCAAACAGGCGAGACGTGAAGTGTGAAGTGCACTGCGTGGCGAACATCACAGGAAGAGAAGGATACCGTGATTCTTGATTAACCTGTCGTAAAAAATACATAAGCATGCAGGCCGCAGGTTGCACTGTAAACTGAAGAAACCTCTTATACCTCTATAAGGTGGGCACTCAGTCCTTAGAAAGCCATTCCTCAGCATTATCGATTCATTCCCTGCTTGGTGAACTGAATTACATTCGATCCAATTTGGTTTCCCACCTTTTCTCCTCTGCAGGAGGACCGGAGACTTATTTGCATGAAGTCACAATTGAAGTATAGAGACAAAGAGGACAGAGGGGAAAAAGGTTAGACAGGGCCACAAAGCCAGAAACTGAATTGTGGATCTGGTGCTGCCAATCTGGATTTCTTATGTATCCTCATCAAATAGAAAAAAAAATAATTTGTGTTTCAAATAAGGATGCTGACATTGAATTTATTTTCTAACCGATAACTGACCCTCGTTTAACCGATTATTAACTGTTAACCGACAAAAGTCGCATGCAGCGGTGCTATTTTTAGTGCCTAACAAGCCGCCCAGCATCAATGATGAGCTGACGCACAAACAGGTTAAATCCATCATTTATCACCAGCTGCAGTGTAAGTGAAAAACAGACAACTGAGTCCACAGTTCACCTGTCTGGGAGAGTTCCTGTAGTCATGACGCTGCATGTGTTGTCCCAGTAAGTCTACACCACATTATTTAGTTTTAACTGCTGGTTTCTAGCTGTGTGTATATAGTATAGTATAGTATAGTATATAGTATGGTATAGTATAGTATAGTATAGTATAGTATAATAAAGTATAATATAGTATAGTAATAGAAAGTGTCAGATAGACCATGTGTGTTTGTGCTACGTTCACAGCTGTAACATTGCTGGTGGCTTCATACTCGCCTTTGTCACACACATACGATATGTCAGTGCAGCGCAATGTTAGCGAGTGTCCAACAAACTGTGTGTGTCCGATACTGTGCTCATATATTCGTACTCGCAAAACGGCTCGATACAACGGCACCGAAACCACTTTACGGCAGAGTGACATTAACCTCTCGTCACCGTCTTTCGGGTCCTATCACACGCGCTCACGCTCCCCTGGCGTGAGCACCCCAGACCCCTGGCGCCTTTTACATGGGCCGAGCCCCGCCCTTGGGGCACGCACGATGCCGTTGGGGCGCACTAAGGACAGTCTGACACGGTCGACAGTCGCACCGGGAGCAGGGGTCCCTGTCCCTCCCCGGCGGGGAGAGACGGACCCGGGAAGCACCTTCGCCCTAAGCCTTTCCAAGCCAACCTAGAGCCGGGCCCGGCGCACTGCCTCGTATGCGGGACTCCCCAGCCTGCCGTGTGTCACTCACACCCTCCAGCTGGCTGTTAACGAGGGTCTTTTGGCACAGAGAAGTACTCGTATCGGTACTCGGTATCGGTGAGTACCCAAATGTAAGTACTTGTACTCGGTCTGAAAAAGAGTGGTATCGGTGTATCCCTAGTTATAACTGTGAATCTAGCAGTGCAGTGTGTTTGCAGTTTATTTGTTGGTGAATAAATGCTACAACTCCTCCGAGCCAACTTCCTGTATCTTGCAACATCAGCTCAGACTCTCTTAAAGTGGGCTGTTAAGGTGGACCAACTTTTCTCCTTTCAGTGACAAGCTGCTCCTCTGAGTTTTGCTCAGCTTTTTAGCTATTTCTTAATATTTCTTTTAACCGTTTAACCGATAATATTATCGGTTAAAGCTCTTAATGTAGGTCAAAAGGTTAATTATTAACATCCCTATAGTTTTAAATTTGCTGAGGTACAAACTAAGAACACATAATAGTAGTTTAAGCATTGCAGCTGCCTGCCACACTGTTAGAACAGCAACAGAAGCTGGTTTCAAACATTAACAGTTTGTCCTTGGTAGTCGTCTACTGTATGAGGGAGGGTTGTCTTGGTAACCTTTAATTTAGAGACATGACTGGGTGGGGAAGAAGCTCTGTTGCACGCAGTTTCTCAGTCACATAGTAACCAACAGCAGTCAGAATACGCCAGTAAGCACATTCAGTCTTTATTTCTTGCGGCCTAAATCACACTTCAGCGTTGCTTAGGGGCAGCCGGGATCATAATGATGTGTGGACACTCCCTGCCACATTTCCCTGGTTTCAGTGGTTCACATCTGGTGAAGCCAGGGGCTGCTGACAGGACAGCAGGCTTATTAATGATTACCTTCAGCAGGTGTCCCACCGTACTGTATCCTCTGACCTTTCTCTCTGAAGAAAACAGTCGATGGACTGCAGCAGCGCCCAGTCAGATGCCCTTCCTCCTCCTCTTCCTCCTCCTCCTCCTCCTTATGCTCCGTCAACCATGTGAGGAGGCCAAACAGGCTAAGGGCAAGGAAGAAAGGAAATAAGCAGGGCCGATTCTAGGACCAGACCTTTAGGAAGGCTCAGGCCCTAATGAGATATGTATACAGTCAATGGCGTAGGTTTTGTTTCAACATCGAAAACAAACACATTTTGAGCATCAAACACTTAAAGCTGCAGTGGGTAGAAATGAGGAGTAATTTTTCATAAAACGGTCACTATATCCTGACAGTAGTGCATGAGACAGGTAATCTGAAAGAAAATCATGTGCCTCTGTGTCCTCCTGTGTCCTCCGGTGCTCCTAATGACATCTAAAAGATTTCACAACCAATCAGAGCCGAGCTGGAGTCTACTGTCTCTGAGTAGCTGTCAATCACTCGTGAACTCCGTTCAAACGGTCAAACTAGGCAGCGCTGATCAAATATGAATCAATATTCTGTTACTGTAATGTCTATTTCTCACCTCAAATGTTTTCAGAAACATCTTGTAGTGTATTGTTTAGCTGGAAAATGAGAAAGTTTGTGACACCGCCATGTTGAGAACATTTGAGGAAATACCAAGCACCGCCCACCAGCTGGAGCACAGCCAATAGGAATGCTCTCTCTCTGTGAAATGACCTGTGATTGGCCAAAGTCTCCCGTCACGGGCCAGATTTTTTTAAAGCTTCAAAAAAGAGCCATGAGGAGGTGCAGAAGTCTAGTTATCTCCCAGAACACTCAAATTACAATATGCTGAAAGGCAATGATGACAAAAATATACTGCCTACTGCCACTTCCTGCATTCTGGTGATTTTTTTATGCACCCATTGCTGCCTTTTCTCCATCAAGTTATGGTGGAAATGTAAAGGAAAATACAAAATTCAGGCGCCAGGTGACAATTCAAAATATAATGCCTGTAATAAAAAAAGCCTGAGGCTTTCAGTCATTCTGTATGGTTTTCAAATATTTATTCTCCCGTAGATAAACTTTTCTCATTTAATGTTAAAGTGGGGCAGCTAAACTGAAATATTCATAACAATTGTGCATTTTTAATCAGCTTGAACACACCTAGGAAACCATCAAGAGTCATAAAATCAGTTTTTATGCAACATTTAGGAATATGAAGCACTTGGCATTTGGCAGCCATTTTGAAAAATGCAAATTTGCAGCGCCCCGATATCTATATCTTGTCATAACATAATTTATATACCTATATCTGTGCCAAATGTGTTGCTTTTATCGCACAATGCACAATGCAACTGCCCTGCTATTATCCCTTTACAACCTATATATATGGTAATAACGAGCAATTTGACCCAACGTTCTCCGTCAGAAAGTTCAGCAATTTTATTTGCCAACGTTGGCAGAGCCATCGGGAAATTCACTACCTCTTTGTCTCCTTTGGTTTTACTGGCAAACTATCAACGTTAAAGGTGCATGACGGCTCCTACTGGACCGGAGTGTGTAACATCATCACTTTATAGAGAATACTGGATATTAAACCTGTTTAAATGAAGCCATTGGAACCTGTAATAGTTCGTCTCTAACAGACAAGTTCGCAAAATCTAAAAATGATTTATAATAATAGGCCTAATAATTAACCCTCTCAGACCCACATAGACCATTATTTGTCTCTTTTAGGGGGGGTAGGGACAGGGGGAGATAGCAGGTCAGCAGTAGATGTCACATACTGTAGAAGTGATGTACATCATCTGAAAGCTGAGAACCTGAAGATTCATTTGAGATGCAGCTTACTGTGTCAAGTTGTTCTAGTCATAAATCAGAAATAAACATGAATTAAAATAAATTCTGAAAGTGTATAAGGACGATTATGATGGGAGTGTATGGTGGTCAATCCCATGCTCTATTAAGCTTCCTAAGTTGTTGCAGCAATTTTGGGTTTGCAAAAAACTGGATGGTTTTTGCCCAAAACTGCATGTAATTAGCTTAAAGTGGGCATATCTGTAAAGGGGAGAGTCGTGGTATACCCATAGAACCCATTTTTATCCAGATATCTTGAGGTCAGAGGTCAAGGGACCCCTTTGAAAATCACCATGCCAGTTTTTGCTAACTTAACTTTAAAGCATCAGTAGGCAAGATTGGAGCAAATATGATTTAAAAAAAAAGTTATTTTTATAAAACGGTCGCTATATCCTGACAGTAGTACATGAAACAGGTAACCTGAAAAAAAAATCAGGTGCCTCTGTGTCCTCCGGTGCTCCTAACGGCATCTGCAAGATTTCACAGAACAGAGGAAAACAAGCAGTAAGAGCTGATCTGAGATCTGCTGTCCAGCTGCCATCTATGAGAGCCGGCTGTCAATCACTCGCGAACTCCGACCAAACGGTCAAACTAGGCAGCGCTGATCAAATATGAATCAATATTATGTTACGTTTCTCTCCTCAAATGTTTTCAGAATTATCTTGTAGTGCATGGTTTAGCTGTAAAATTAGAAAGTTTGTGACGCCACCGCCATTGTGAAATCTGGAGAAGGAACGCCAAGTTCCGGTCATGAGCTAGATTTTCTAAAGCCTGAAAACAGAGCCATGAGGAGGAGCAGAAGTCTAGTTTTCTCTCAGAACACTTGAATTACAATATGCTGAAAGGTTATTATGTGATTTTTGCCCAATGATGCCAAAAATGTACTGCCTACTGCTACTTTAACTTCAGAGTGTTATTTATCCTCCTTCCCGACAAGCTAACATAACAGGGTTGGCACCAATGGATTCCTTAGGTTTTCTTGAATATAGGTGTGATTGAGCACCCATAAAAAGAGTCTAAAATCGCCACTTGAAATAAGTATTACTTTCAAAGCCTTCATTTTAGTGTGGATTTTAAAAAGGTAGCTGTCAGTCTATTTGAAGTGCGTCATTACTGTCTGCATGAAGCGTGTTGTTGACTTTATAATTCAGTGTGAATTTGTGCTTTTGTTCCTTTTCTAAATCTTTATTGTCTCCTTTCCTTTGTCTTCTCCCTCCCTGCTGAGGTGATTTTTCAAAACACTGCATTCTGCGCTTTATGCCGCACAATTATGCACAAATATGGGTCAACACATCCCTAGGATGGAAACTCAGAATTGATTACATATCTTGATAAGCACTCCAGCTATGCCATTATCAAATATTGCCTAATCCCCAAGCAGTGCTTAAGGGAGAATGAATAAATTCACCCTTCATATTTTCAGACAGTCAAATGGGTTAGCTATCCCCACATCACCTCTATTTTCTGCTGACAAAAACAAATTAGTGACAGGTCGTAACGATGGCTCATCTGTTTTTTTTTGTACCTGTGTGAAAAGTGAGGCGTTATCTAACGCCCCAGCTCCCCACTGAAGAGCAAAGCATTACCCAGAGAGTATCTTTTTTTAAACTTCTTCTGCTGTGTGTTCAGAGGAGATATCATAGGTGCCACTAGCCGTACCGCTTCTGTCTTTGCTCCTGTTTGAAGCTCCTGACAGGCTATATAGCCTGAATCTCCCTTCTGGGAAAAACAGCAGGAAATTCCTCAGATAGACACCATTTAAAGAGCTCCTGTGGTTAGGGCTATTTTGTTTTGTTGTATTTGTTCCACACACACAAAAGATGAAATACAAATCATGTGAAAGAAATATAAAGTATGTGTGAGTGTTTGGTAGAAACCTATAATGAAAAAACACACACACCCAGAAGACATACAAAAGATAAAACATAACTCTACAAAAATCATCCGTATGTTTTATACATTAGTGTTCAAAATATTCACATATAAAGTGAGGAGTAGGAGTATAGTTCAAACAAAAAAAATGCACAGAAGCAGGAGTAATTGCTATATGAACAACATGTTCTAACAGCAGGGAATTTCCATGTCTCTTTATGTACATACTCCATTAAATGTATATTCTTATTCCGCAAGATAACTGTAATTCTCAGCCTATGTAGTAGGGTAATTATGGAATTGAGAATAGTTAAAACAATATCTAGAGCTATAAAGGTAAATCTGAATATTTATATCACGCTTTAAAGACAAAAGTACAGGTTTGAAGAATATCGATGTCAAATATAGTCAACACACACATTGCTCATGCAAGCAGTGTAGCCCGGCGTTATACAAAACACTCTCTTCATTGCTGTTGACTGGGAACCCACAGGCGGGTCTTCCAGCTTCGGCGTTATATCTGCGCTGGGCTATAGGGTGACTACTCACATGCAAATCAGCTTGTTGTGCTAAACTCCAACATCTGTCTCTAATGGCTAAAAGTTTCCGGGAAGAACTCACACTTGTGAACTTTGGTTCTGGATTACCCATGAAATGTTATTTTTTTTGTGTGTTAGGAGTAAACAAATAATTCACTTTTGACAGTAATCAGTCAGTCGAACGGAGCTCTGCCACCAATAAGCTAAAAAATGAAGCCAACGTAGAAGTGCCAAAAACTGCAGTTCATCAAATGGCCACTTAAGGTTGGGTCCAAAAGCGAGTCATTCCCCTCAGACCGAAATGTTAAAATGTCCAACTTCACAGCAAAAATAAACATGGTCACAGCCTGATACAAAAAACGGTTTTGGTCTCTATAGCTAATATCTACATTCATGACAACTGTATGCTTTTTATACAACTCGCACGTTTAAATTATATTAAAGGTCCCATATTGTAAAAAGTGAGATTGCCATGTCTGTTATATTATAAAGCAGGTTTAAGTGCTATATAAATACTGTGAAAGTATCAAAATGCTCAATCCACAGAGAAATAAGCACAGCCCGTATTCAGAAATTGTGCGTTTGAAACAAGCCATCAGGATTTCTGTCTATTTATGATGTCACATATATACAATATTTAGACCATTACATGATTTTAAACGTAAACATTCTAAATGTGTCCCAGTTTATTTCCTGTTGCAGTGGATGCAAATAACATCAGCTGACAGGAAGTAAACATGGACCCAAACTGTTGCCTAGCAACACAATTCCGTTGCAATTCCATTGAAATGCACTAAAACGGAGTGTTTCAAACAGAGGGTAAATACAGGTATATTTAGACAGACAGTATGAGGAAAATAATGTGTTTTTTGAATTTTTGGATAAGTCAGGAGTTATGCTGGAGACACCCACTTTGAGCTTCACAACCGCTCTTCAGAAACCTATGGGTAACGTCATGGAGACTACGTCTATACTTTGGTACAGTTCATGTCTGCCACTCATGAATATGCCACGTTTTGTTTTCCTTATTCATAAGCTCCAAAGTGTTACTGAGACTATTATTAAAACAAGTAAAAATTCCTGTCACAACTCAGGAATTGCAGGTTTTGCGACCCAAACGCAGATGAACTGATGAGGAGGCAGCAGGAAGAGTACAATGACTTATTGACTAAAATAACAGTCCAGAAGCCGGCGAGTAACAGCAGTGAATAAAAAAAAAGCCACACAGAACGCTAAACACTAAGATCGTAGGCTGGAACATTAAGCTCTAGGAACAAAGAACAATGACTAACTGCTAAGAAACAAAGGAACTTCGCTGGTTTATGTATTGAATGACTATTGGGGAAGTGATCACAGGTGAGTTGACTGCAGGTCTAAAAACGGACAGGTTAAACTAATCAGGACAGGCCAGATGATCAAAACTGGCAGGAAGAACACATAAAGACAGGAAGTAAAACAAGACATGACACATGAGGATAGTGGCTTACGATTTAAAACAGGAATCAAACCCTAGGACCATGACACCTATGACCATATTTTTATTATTTTTGTAAGACAAAATTTCTATGAACAGGTTAAGGAACAGGTGTACATTTTAAATGAAAACCCATTTTTACAAAGAGAACAGTGAATACTGAACCCATGGACTTTTGGCATTTTGAACAATTGTTTTTTTTCTGGCTCATGTAATATTTATAGGTAACTGTTTAAAACAAAAAGCATGGAGAAATTGTGTCTTAGTTGCACTCTAATCTAAACTGTAGAAGAATCACGTCCCTATTCTTTAAAGTGTTCTAGAGGGATGTTGAATAATCAGCTTATCATATCTCACATACGCCTCTTTCATTGCTGGGATCAATTTCTTGCAGATTCTGAGTCGTCTTCATTAGCAAAGATGTTTGTGCCTTTAAGGAACTTTGAGCTCCTATTAGTGTTTCCAATTCATTTAGAGTCCATCTGAGCTGAGGGTAATTAAGAGGCTTTCCCATTTCGCACTGAAAAAACGATGATTCTTGTCTCGCTAATTGGGTAAACATATTTACTTCATTTGATTTATGCCTTGTCTTATTTTTACCTTAAAGGGAAAATCCGGCACCTTTTTATGTGGATGTCCAATCAGTGTTGATGGTAAATGTAGTCCATTGAAGCAATACATTTGTCAGCGAGCGCTATATTGACCGAGTTCTCCTGCTGGGCCTACATGTACCAAGATACGTTGCGTGCAAGCTATTGACTTCCAGCCAAAACATAGTGTAGCTGAGTTGCACCTATAATACTTATGCAGGTAATAAAGTAAAAACACGGAGGCTCCATAGTCTGAACCAGTGCGAACCGAGATGGTAACTAAGATGACAACTCTTTATCATTTTCCACAGTCAACGGCAGCAAATTACAGCTTCACTTCACCGCTTTAACCTTTCACAATAAAAGCCCAACTTAAAATCTTTCAGTATTTCGCTAAGAGGCAACTCAACAAAACAGCTTTCAGTCAATGTAGGTGACAAAAATACTCACTCATTTGTCATCTGCTCTCTAAGCCCTGCTGGTCTTGGTTGGATTTTTCTACTTTGTGAACCTAAAGAAAGTCTCCAGCACAGCTCTGTCCCAGTGAGGAGTCAAACTTTCAAGCAATGTAACACACACACCGGCTCTCCGTCGGCGACCGCATCTAGCAAAAAACTGCCCATGCTGACATTCATTCATGGCATCAGAGGGGAGTTCAAGCAAAGGCACCACCAGTCGGTGTTTGTTCACAGCAGCTCAGGTTCTGGAGGGTCCCCGCCGGCCGGCCATGGTCTGGCTCGAATAAATACGCCTGAATATCTGAGTCAGCCAAAACACTGAATAAATATAAAAAGAATATATA